>MU868336.1:345559-378791 GCA_036418205.1 Ostertagia ostertagi | reverse complement strand
CAAACATTTTAAAATTTCACCGCTAAGTGTCCTGCTGAAAAATAGTCTATGATTTCCATTTGAAGACAAGAGGAGGCGATGTTGAGCGCAGGAACTACGTGTTAAGTCATTTAACGCGCCGCAGTGGAATAGGGACCATGAAATCTGGAAAAAAACCATCGATCCATTCAAAATAGAATGGACGATGTTGAATACGCGGCGCGTTCTGGGGCAACTACTAAGACCCATCTCTCTGAAGAACGATCACGATGCATAAGCGGGATTATATGCGCACCACATTCAAACAGTTTTTTCTCGAGCCAAAGCTCGAGTGCATGGCGCAATCTGAGGTAAGGTCTTTCCAAAAGTTTGAAATGATATTCTTATAGAACTTGACGAGCTGAGTTCAATGCTTTTTTCGGATTTCAAAAATCTTAATTCTGAAGCGAGTTATAACGAAAAAACGAAAAAAAACGCAAATTTGCGTTTTTCGCGCGTTTTTTTCGATTTTTTACGGCGAGTACCGTAGTTTTCTACATGGTGAGACTCGCCACAGAGAGACGAGTCCAATGGTGTAGAGCTCCAATCATTTGACCCGCTTTGGGGGAAGTTATGAAGGGGCGACGCTTTGCGACGCTGCAAATCCGTCGCTCAGCGGAGAAATTTCAAAAGTTAGTGGCGGTATTGTAGGCATATTTCGCATCCCCCCCCGTTGACCCTCAATCTTTCCTCCTTTTCTAACCTCTGAGAGTTTTTTTTCTCAGTTTCTGAAGCTTCTCTGAACCAACTTATGACAGGTTTGCAATAAACGCTGCCCACTTAAGGACACGCTTCGCCTACGGACTAAGGACGGCTTCCATTAATTTTCAGGTATGTTTGGGGCACCCTAGGTAATTTCCTCGCAAACCGATTTTACTACGGCTCATTAGCCCTTCTCATACCAGAGTTTGAACTTCTCTTTTTGAGAAACGCTACTTCAGAGAACGCTCCTCCCACAATGGGCGGGTTTCCCAGATTCGACTTTTCAGCTCAGTGCACACCTCGACCCATTTTTTCCGGTAGGTTGGCTTGGCTGCACCTATACCCAAACTCGAGACTTCTGCCGTCGGCAACTCCTAATTCAATGCATGCCCCGCCTACTGTGGGCGGAGTTTCCCATGGTCCATGTCTGCCCCGTGTAGCCTGACCCATTCTCTAGCCATCTCAATTTTGACCTCTGATGGTGGTTCCTTAGATAGTGCCTAATTTTTTCGAACAGACACACAAAGGCTTAGCGCCGTCCACTCTATCCACTCTATATATAAAGCAGAAGTTTACTATGTTTGTCGGTCTGTCACCGCTAGGGGAGAGGGGTTTATAACGCGGTTGAAGCGGGAAATTCTCTACTTTCCTAATTCTGCCCTTCCCCCATATACATAAGAACAACGTAGTTTCCCTAAAAACCTCCTCAAACACGGCCCCTCCCGAATAACTCAAATGCCAGTCTCTTAACTGAGAACAGCGCAACGCACTACCTTGCCATGACAGTCCATCCTCTTCAGCCTTGTCTCGCGCGCGGTATCGTGCGCAGCTAAATTGGTAAAGGATATACGATAAAGCATTTGCCGTTGATCAATCCCTTTTTGGGATGCGGCACGCATTCTACTTCCATTTGTACATTTGCAGTGGCTTTTGAATGGGATGTGGCCTATACAATGACTTGCGGGGGCCAGCCGATGTACGAGTCTGTGTTTTTATCCTCCAAGGCAAGTCTGGTACCAATTAACCGACCCCGGAGGATTGGAAGGCTTGGCTGGCCCGGGCGACTCACGACCCAGGATTTGATCCCCGGACCGCTCGCGTGGTAAGCGCGCCACTTGTCACTACACCACTTCCGCCCATTTCCTGTGTATTCCAGGATTTTCTTTCCTTTTTTCTTCAATGGTCCACCATCCATCCCTACTTTCACACTTGAATGGAATCAACCCATCAATATAATCCTGATTCTTGCCTTTAATGCGGAAACAACGGGGAAGGAGAGGTCCTATTCCTTGGATTCCGGGCCGTTTCGGTTTTTCCTTCTCCCTTGTATCACTGACCATCCTTAACCTAGTTTGAGATGGGCTGCTTTTTCAGCGTTGAATCGTCTTTAAGTAACTTCTTCCCGGAGTTTCCTGCGCCATCTTTTCATAGTAACGATGAAACTCCGGCTCGGGGCCACCCCATTGTGATCTCCATACTAAGAATAATGACAAAAGTTTTTATAACACGTGAACGATTTATTCGAAATTACTTCTGATAAGGTCCGATGTAGTGTGGAAGTATCCTTGAAGTGCTTTGTTCAGATTTTGGCTTGCTGTGGTTCAAGAAAATGGTCCTGAACTAGAGTATGGGCATCTTTTTCCAGACGCAAAGGTGTAGGTCAGGGTGGACAAATTGCGTTGGATGTGAGCGGGATGTGCGCGATGTAGAGCATCGACCGGTCCTTTGCACACGAAATGAGTCGTCCACCTACAGGAAGAAGATTTTCTTTTGCTTGTCCATGGTAATTGAAATATCTGTTGCTCTGCCTTCGAAATTGAAGACACTGCCTTTATTTCAGGAGGTTCCATTTGCAGAATCCAGTGTTCTTGCTAGCCGTCACCACTTTCTTCTATCAAGGGCAACTTCCGCACCATTCTTCATTTTAGGAACCTCTTTTTTTTCATTGCGTGCTTGCACCTGTCCCTTTATGGCTAAGATCGTATGAGGTTTCATTTTGTTCTTTTCTTCTCGAATGATTTGCATTCTCAGCACGTTCCCATACCATCGCGTCGTTGGCTTTGCTTAGTGCATATGAGCAGTTGGCATTGCCGCTTTGACATACTTTTTCTGTCCCAGCTCAATCGCCTCAAGCTGCTGGTGCACCTCAGCATCGCCTAAGTAAAGCTAGTCCACGGTTCTTACTAAAGAGCCAGCAATCGTTGCTGCGGTGAATTGCTAGCCTTAGAATTATTCGCTACATCTCACCTCTGAAGCACCGTCGATACCAAACCCGTGCGCTCTTCCCATTCCATCCTTAATCCCTTCCAATATGATCCATGCTTTGGTCCCTAATTCACGCTACCGCTAGGTCGTTCCAAGGGTGTAGGAAGTTTTCGACTCTTCCGATGCTTCCCGTGTGCCCCTACACCCTCTTTAGAGCTGAGAAATCACACCCGCAGATGAGCCATTCAATGATAGCGTTTAGTTGACGACAGCGCAGCTTTTGGCTTTTTCTGCCGCAAGGGACATGGGCGCTTTGGCGGGCGTGATTTGCCTTACGCGCAAGCGCGTCAGCTTCTCCCACGAGGTGCGTTTTTCGGAACTTAAATTTGAAAACATGCAAAACAGGGGTACAACGCTAGTTGGGGGAGGTCTTCCTGTGGAGAGCATGCTGCTTGTCTCTATCCTCTCAGCGAAACACTAGTGATCACATCAATGCAGAATAAGGAATCCATGAGCCTGGGGGAGTATAGCCAGCTCGGGGTATGGGTCATGCGATTCGAATGACACGCGTGGAAACCTAGAATGTGCATATTAACAATATCTCTTCGGATAGATGACTCCAAGACAGTGGTCGAATAACTGCTGTACGTTAAGCGTGAATGCTTCCCAAGCCAGTTGCTTCCCACGTGACAGATGTCAGAAGAACTAAATTCAAAAGGATAATAGCCCAAAGTGTTTGAAACATTATGCAACTATGTCTAAAGAGGAAGTATCTCATTGCGGCCTCAAAAAACAACATGGGTCAAAATGCGGAAGATGTCGAAAATTCTTTTGTATAAACTGCTTCAATGAAAAACACAAGTGATCTCATAGGACCGTAATTCCTCTACATTATGCATCACATTGTTGTTTGCATTTATATTTTGTTTTTATGTTTTGCCCCAAAATAGTAGTCGGAGATTAAAATAAAGGGAAACTTAGTGAGGTTCAGACAACCTTCGCTCAACTATAGCGTATTTGACCGCTTCATGGACCACACCATTTACTAGCATGTTGATGTATTGTCTATACACGGGTGGGAAAACAGAGACACTTAATCCCACATTCAAAACGGAATTATTTACACGTTGCGGAACCAAACAAATGATCCCAACTGAATATTAAAGAGCACTTTATAATCTATAAACAAGCTACACAACAGCCTTTTACATCGGCGACATCAGAAGGTTTCCTCACGGAAGCATTGTGCACGGTACGAGCTCAACGAGGTCGGCGAGATACCATAGACGATTACGTCTCTGGAACGCTGGTCAAAAGCGGTTTTGCATATTCACAGCTAATGTCTCTGAAAAGCCATTCAACAGTCAATCCACTGAGGAAATTATGTAGCAGCTTCAGGCCGGAGCAACTGCGGTAAGCCTCGTTGGGCTTGACGCTGATGGCAGATGACGAAGTATTCTGCAGACGACGGGGGCACTGAAGGTGGGCTTGCTACAGTACACGGGGGAACACCTAAGGAATGTTCCGCCATAAAACTTTCATTGACGTCGGCTCCCTCTGCGACGAAAAGTTCGATGATGTGCGCCATGAGCTATGTGTCTCTTTTTTTGGCCACCCCTGAAATACAGTAATAAAAATTTTTGGAAGAAGTCGGACATAGAAAAGAAAAATAGGTACCAAGATGCTGAAGCGCATGCGGGTCAACGTTCTAATGCGATTTTTACCTTTTTGTGGAGTACCTATTCCGCAATCAGGTACCTATACAGCGTAGAGGATGGTCTTGGGGGCCTCTCTGAAGCCTATTACTATGGGGCCAAGGTTCGTAGGGAAACGAACAGGTTCGGAGCTGACCTTCGGCGAACTCCATGCACGTGCCCAGCTCCTTTATGAACTCGTGCGTCCGTTCAACTGTGTTACCCTAATCGTACATGCCCTTCATCAGAGAGTTGGGTGCTACTATCTGTGCCCTACTTACCTCACAGTCATACATATTTGAAGTGCCCTTCCTGAGAACAGTAGGATAATAGCAGGGTCCCCTCGAATTAATGCCTCAGGAGTTTCCCTTCCCTCGTTCTGTTGCTTTCAGATGTCACCAAATTGGAGTTATCGATCAGAAATCTTTTGTAACATCGTGTGGGAAGAGTAAAATCATTACACGAAATTCTTCACGGCTTGCGAAGCGTTTCTCCATTCATCACAGTCTAATTCAGACTGTTTTGTCGCTCGTATGCAATGGCTTCAATAATGACACCTCTTCCCTTTCCTGTTTCAGTGAAGTTCATTGAGGTGAAGAGAATCACTTGAGCGTTTTAAACCCTAATAGTAGGTTTGCTTCTGAGGAACTTTCAGAGAACTACTAGAACGTTTATTGGTTGCAAAAGGTTTCTCTCGAGTACATTTAATGAGAGGTTTTTGCTTGACAAGAACAGTATTTATTAAAATACTTATCAATCTTAAATCTATGGTGCTAATTACGGAATGAATAAAGGGATGAATACAAAATACGGATAGCTGCTAAATGCTAATGAATAATACTGGCAACAATAATAAAAATCTAGTGACTTGCCTTGAGAACACGCTGAGCATGATTAAGGACACTTCCCTCATCTGATAATCTTCAAGCCCCTTCTCAAAAGTTGCAACAAAATCCTCTCTATTCACCATATTCTTGTATATCTATTGGAAAAACAAAATCCAACGTTGCTGTTTGCATTTGTGGATGGGCGGGGTTTTCGATATGGGTGGTGTCTGCGATTAAGGAAATTTTGATGAGCCGTTCCTCGACTTGACACGCTTTCTTCACGGCGAGTTGTGTATGAAACCCGACGTGTTCAACAGAATGTTGATCATTTTTTCATTGTCATCTTTTTCCTCTACACAGCGAAGGTCTGCGTGCTCACTCCAGAATTCATCAACTTTTACCCTTATTACTCTTCTGCCATCAGTATCCCCATAACTCAATGCTCCGCCGTCAAAATAACCTGCGGCGGAACAGAAGCTCAACAGCTTAACCACCACTTTCAGTTTTCAGAAGCAAAACTATCTTCCCTTCCACAAAGATCCATTGTGCTTCTACTGCAATCGCTCTTCTTCTGTGCTAAACTTCATTGACGTAGGGCTGAAAGTAGAGATAATTAAGTGTGTTTTAAAATGACATAACTTTAAGATATTGATCTATTTTGTCTATGCGAATCCTGATTTTTCTTGATGTATGCTATTCAACACCGAACTACATTTGGTAACTCAGCTCTAACAAAAGGCCTTGCTCTTGCCATTGTTATGATCATTTAGTCATCGTCGGTAAACAAGGCTTTGGGAGAAAGAAAATTCGGCTAACTGCGCTGCCATCCCCTTGCTCAATTCGTAACCCTTAACCTCCGTATGATGGCCGCGAAAGGCTCTTCCTTACATGAATTTGGATCCAGCTGATCCACCGGTAACAAGTAAGCTGACAGAAACAATGGCAACCCTCGCGGTGTCTCTTTAAATATATAAAAACCATGGCTGCCCCAGCGTTCACATTCTACCTTTATTTCTCCTCTCACTTCTTCACACATTTTTTCAGGTTTCTAAGTCATCTCGGAGCCGAATTATGAGGCCTTGTAGAAGACGTTATGAGACATGGGTTTTCGTGGCAAACCCCGCCCACTTTGGTGCACACTTAGCCCACCAATAGCATTTAACATCTCCCACCGGCAACCGTTATCCACTTTTTTCCCGGGCGCTGGGACTTCTAGGAACCGAGTTATGAGAGAGTGGTGACAAACTCCGCCCACTTCGGGGTAGGCCACGCCCAGCGTTCACATTCGACCTCTATTCCTCCTCTCACTACTATACACATTTTTTCAGGTCTCTAAGTCGTCTCGGAGCAGAATTATGAGGCCTTGTAGGGGACGAAATCGGCTACGTATCTTTGTGGCAAACCCCGCCCACCCTGGTGCACGGGCCCCCACTGATATCAGTTGACTATCATCTCTTCCCCAACCTTTTTCTACTTTTTTTCCATCTCCGGAACTTATAGGAACCGAGTTATGAAGTGCCGTGGCAACCCCCCCCCCAACTTTTTCTGCTTTTTTCCCGGACTCCGGGATCCTTAGGAACCGAGGGATGATCTTAATTGCAAACTCCTCCCACTTTGATGTAAGCCACGCCCATCCCTGACGTTTCGCTTCCCCTCCCCTCCTGACCTCTATCCGCTGTTTTCCGGTCTCTAAGTCATCTCGGAGCCGATTTATAAGCTCTTGTAGAAAACGCTGTCCGCTTCACGTCACGTTCCGCCCATTGTGGGCGGGCCTCCGTTTACATCATGCGTGCTGGGAATACCTTAGGCATTGCTCCTCTGCACTAATTTCGTTTCTGCTCTGTAGGCTTCTTCGTAACCGAGTTATGAATGTTTCCACTAAGCACCGCTTTTTTAGAGACCGCCCCGCCTGGGTCTCCTTAGTTCAATCTGGCTTACCAACGTACACCTATACCCACTTTTGTCCCCGGTTTCGAGGCTGTTTTGTGACTGAATTTGAAATCATGGTCCTCAGTACCACTCATTTCGACGCACGTCTCGCCCACTGTGGGCGGGGCTCTGCTTAGGTAATGTACATATGTTTTTTACTTCTCGAGTATGGTAAACCCTCCCAAACTTGACCTGGACCAGTAGGTTGTTGTCCGCTTAATACGGAATTTTCGTGACAGACAGGCAGACAGACAAGACAGACAACAGACAGACAGAAGACAGACAGACAGACAAGACAGACAGACAGACAGACAGACAGACAGACAGAACAGACAGGCCAGACAGACTTAGCGCATTATATATAGTAGGGATATTAACCCTTTTGGCCGTGGCGGTGGCAATTGCCAAATTCAAACGCTTGCATTTCCGCTGAAACAGCATGGTTTTCCTAATCCTGCTAGAGGTTGCTTCTGCCAACCTTCCCCTTCCTAATTATGAGCTAAACCGGCCATTCCATTATTTTTTGCTGTTAGAATTACAAGTATATGTGTAGAAGTACAACAGTGAATGGACGCTGACCCCCGCAACCGGCCAAGTAAGTGTGACTTTTCCTAAAATACTTGAAGTGGATCCATTCCTAAATCAAGGTTATGGGTTGTAATGTTATGCAAGATTATAAACATTTTCGGCATAACTATGAAACTTCGAATTGTTTCGACATAAACTTAAAAACTATGAAGGTGGGCCAATTTTTAAAGCTTCTAAATTTCCTTGTTTGTGATCAAATTGCTTCCAAATTTCGCCATAATGATACCTAAATGCTCACAAGTAATAAACAATGGCTAGAAGAAAAATGCTCCACGGGGAAAATTCAGGTCCGAAAGGGTTAAAGCAAAACCCCAGGTCAAATTTGTGGGATCCTAGCGACCGATAATGGAATGCGCATGGCGAGTTAAGAATGAAAGAAAAAGCAAAGAAAATCGCCCATTAGGCCAAAACGAGTACTCCTCTCTTCCTCCTCTGAATAAGGATGAGGCGGGCATTTTGAGCTGTACCAACTTTTTGCTCCACAGCTCCATCAATCCGCTCGTATTTGAATGAGCCACTACGCCGTATCCATATTGCGTGTCATGAGATATGCGTGAGATTTCTCGTCCATACGTTAACATTGGTCAAAATAGCTTTGTAGCTTTTTGTAAAGTTCTAGCTTCACTTTTGAGACAACGGCACGTGTGCGATACTCGTGCGCTATTCTATCCCAACCACAAAATTATTCTCCGACACGACTCCTGCTGGGGTGATTGCTTCCAACGCACACCGATCAGTTCGTTGGTCCAACACTCCACGAATAAAGCTGGTAGATTCGCCACCGCAGAAGTAACGCCACTTTTGCTATCTAAATCGCATCAAGAGCGCTAGTGATGTGAAACGTGCAAAAGATGCAACTATGTCCTAAAATGTTCCGCTCAGACAAATCCAGACGCATCCTCTTCTTAGCGGCTTGCGGAAACCGCGTACTTCTGGAAGGAACTTGAAGATGAGTGCAATTTCATCAGCACTCATAAACGCGTTCGAATTACAGCTAATTTCTCTAGGGACAAATCCGACACATGCTACATTGGTCTTGGTAGCCTACAAACCTGCAACATCAAAGAGTCTCCACCCACGCATGTCCATAAAATCCTATTTGAAGCCGGACAATGTCCAAAAAAGTGTTCTGCCAAATGCATCATAATGCGCTCCTTTTGGCTTCCATACTTGTCGCAAAGGCGCTGAACCTCATTGTGTCAAGAAGGAGACGCACAAAAGAAAGTGGTCGGTGTTGGGCACTTTCTTGGATGCGCCCACATTGTCATAATACGTACATTTTCAGATGTACTTGATGTTAGCGTTGTACTATACATTGCATTGCCTGACAGGTCGCGTTTTTTTTGCAGCCAGTGCATTTATTCTTCAGGGCATGCCGGGAAGGCCATTATCAACAGTTTCCTGAGTGAAGGCGTCGCACAAATAAAAACTGCTCATTCACTCTGCTACCTCACCCACCACTTGAAAAAAAATGCACTCTCATAAATGCGTTAACGTTCATCAGAGAATGGAGCGATACAGGCGCCAGTCCCTTACCTTCCAGGTATTTGTGAAGGGATCTGCATTTCTGTGGAGTACACCCACCGCTGGTTAGACTGCCCATACACTAATGGTCGAAAATCAATTGACAAGTGTTTTTTCAAGGTTCTCTTGTCTGAAACTCACTGAACCTTCCCAAATTCGCAACAGATATTTATCAAGTGCTTTCGAATCCACAAGAAATATCAACCTACAGCTCAAACAGGGGTTTGAAAAAGTATAAATTTTTCGATTTTATTGGAAGCAAGCGAAAAATTACGCAGCCATCTTATTCGATACAACAATCAGCCATATAGCCGCTAACATCTAGCAAGCAATCACGTTGCTAAAAACGGGGGCAGGGATAGCCGAGTGGTTAAGAGGTTAGACTCATGCCTGCACCTCTGAAAACCGCGGGATCGATCCCTGCCGAGGCTCGAAATCATGCCCTGCAAAAAATTCAAAGAATGGTTCCAGTACCAGCGTCAGGTCCAGGTTGACAGGCCGGCTGATGAATATGCCAGTCACACCAACCATGTCTAAAAGTTGTCAAAGAATCAGTGATAAAGCTAGACGTCATTCGGAAGTGGCGCGCAGAACCCCCGCCCGAGTTCTTGGTCAGTATTCGAGGGCTACCGAGGAGGGAACGGCGTCGGCCAAAGAAGCTAGTTCGAAGCTAACTGGAAGGTCCCGAGAGGTTGCTGATCTGAACGCGCAGAAAAATTCAAGTCCTATGCCTTCAGGAGACACGATGGAAAGGCCAGGGAAATCGGAGAAGGTGTCAAACTCTACTACAATGGGGAAGACACCAAGCGGAATGGTGTGGCCATAACGGTATCGGAGTCGCTCAAAGACCATGCCTCCTCTGTGAACAGATTAGCGAGCGAATAATGACTGTGAGGATAAACACGAAGGAGGGGTACTGGTCAATACTGTCAGTGTAGGCTCCGCAGACTGGATGTCCCGAGAGTGAGAAGGACTAGCTCTACCTAAGGCTTAACGAAGCCATCAGATAGATCCCGGAAGGCGATCACTTGACCATAGCAGGTGATCTGAATGGGCACGTCGGCAGCGACAGAAGAGGTCTTGGAAGGGTGCACGGAGGTAGAGGAATAGGATTTAGGAACGCCGAGGGAGAAGGGGTCCTGGACCTGGCTACTGCCCACGATCTGGCAATTTGCAGCACGCTCCTGGCAGACATAGCCATATACTTTCCCAAGATGACAAGGGTAAGGACCGAGAGGAGAATCCGGTGGTGGAAGTTGCACCGAGAAGAGCGACCTCAAACAAAGGATAATGGAAGTTGGTCTCCCAGATCCTGAGGGACCAGTACTGCAGCTGAGATCATCCTGCGATGCGCCAAGGAGGTACTGGGAGAGACGCGAGGTGGATTCGGAGGAGACAAGGCAGCGTGGTTCTGGAACGAGGAGGTCCAGCGAGTCGTGAAACAGAAAAAGGAAGCATACAAGCGCTGGCAGTAGACCCGTAGCCCAGAGGACCTCGCTGCCTACAAGAGTTGCAAGCTCGCTAAGGCAGCCGTCGCCAAGGCGAAGAACACGGAAATGGACGCTTTGTACGAAAAGTTAAAGAGCCAAAACGAAGTTCGTCTTCAGTAGACTGGCCAAAGCCCGGCATCGGGCTTCCCAAGAGTGCCATTCTGAGAAAGCCAGATGAAGTCAGGAGGAGGTGGGAGGAGCACTACAAAGCGCTCCTGAACGGGGAGTTCCCCCACAAAACAGCCCGAAAGCAGAGGCGACGGCTGGCCCTATCTCGCTATGGACAGAGGATGAGGTTCGTCAAGAACTAAAGAAGATGTAGGTTGGAAAGGCGGTGGGTCTAGATAAGGTGCCAATCGAGGCATGGAAAGCGCGCGGAGACTACGGGATCAGATGCCTTACCCAATTCCTGAATACGGTAACCACCGAAGGAAGGATGCCGGATGACTGGAGAACAGGCACTATCGTCCCCATCTTCAAGCAGAAGGGTGACGCGAATGACTACTCCAACTATCGCGGCATCAAGTTGAGTGCGCATACCATGAAGTTGTACGAGCGTCTGGTCGACTCGAATTTGCGGGAGCTGGTCCAGATCTCCCAGGAGCAGCTCGCGTTCATGCCCGGTAGGTCTACAACAGTTGTTCTTCACTCTAGGCAGGTGATGTAGAAGTATCGCAAAAAGCGCAGGCCTTGCTACCTAGCCTTAAACGACCTGGAAAAGGCGTTCGACCGGATACCGCGAGCAGTAATGTGGAGATCACTCAGGGAGCAGAATGTGCGAGAACACCTGGTCTCTCTGGTGAAGGACATGTACGATGGGGCAGGCAGCTATACGCACCCTATATGGCCTAACAAAGGAAGTGGACATTACGGTTGGGATGCACCAACGGTCAGCTCTGAGCCCGTTCCTCTTCCTCCTTACACTAGATGTCACGGTGAGGTTTCTCATGGAAGCTCCATTAAAGACAATCCTCTACGCTGACGACATCGCCCTGATAGCGGAAAGCAGAGAAGAACTACAGGGCAAGGTGCAGAAATGGCAGGAAGTGCTGGCAGAAGATGGGCTTTGGCTGAATGTCAGGAACACCGAGTTCCTGAGCTTAGAAGAGGGATTAGAGCCAACCGTAGACGGCCATGGAAAGATCATTGGAAGAGTGAAAGACTTCAGATACCTCGGGAGCGATCTGGCAGCCGACGGAAGTGTGGATCAGGCAGTGAAGGCACGAATCAACGCGCCTGGATGAAGTGGAGGGAGTCCACTGGGATCCTCTGCGATTGAAGATGCTCCAGAACACTGGAAGGAAAGGTGTATCGGGCAGTTGTGAGGCCTACGATCCTATACTGCAGCGAGAGCTGGCCCCTGAACAAGAATCACGAAAGGCAGCTGCACTCCGCTGAGATGAGGATGCTAAGGTGGGCTTGCAGCTGGACGCGACTGGAGAGGGTCAGAAACGAAGAGGTCAGGGCGGTCATGCAGACTGCCCCTGTCCAGCTGAATGTACGGGAATAGCGTCTGCGATGGTATGGGCACGTGCTAAGGAGGCCACAGGACCACCCAATAAGGAAAGCAATCTATGTACTTCGACCGCGACCGCGAGGTGCCCCAAAGAAGAGGTGGAAGGACTTAATCAAGAAGGACCTAACAATAAGTGAAATCACGGCCATAGCAGAAGATGCCCTAGACAAATCGAAGTGGCGACGACTGATAAAGACAGCCGACCCTGCAACTGCGCGGGACTAACGCTAGGGAGAAGAAGAAGAATCACATTGCTAGACACCCTATAAAGTAGTTGATACTCTATCTAGGCCCAAATACGAATTAAGTTAATTATTCACTTTCTAGTGAGGCATTTTCCATTCCATTTCGTTTTCCAGAATAGAACCTGTGATGTTTGGTCAGGAGATCAGCCTAGCTACTCCATTCCCTCCATACAATGGATACCACTCCTGCATGGGAGAGGCCTGATACATTGATTCGTTACTCTGCTGACAGACAAAGTCAGTGTCGTGCGGCTGTCATGCCAGCGGACAAGTTATACCGTCTGGAATGTAGCACTTATGTGTGCCCTCATCACTGCCTCATTCCTGTACTGTGCGCACTTCTTTCCGGAGCCACCTTAAAAACCCTCCGCTTTTTCACGTTTGGTAGCTGCTGCCTTGGATCAAAACGTTCCTCCTCGGAATCCTCACATGGCTGCACCCTTACTGTCAGAAATCGTAAAAATATTCTCAATGCTCCAGATGAGGTATAAACACAGCAACAACCTTCATTTTGGGCCTGGCCAAGCACACTTCTTCACATACTTTCACAGCGGGCACTTTTCATAGGCTTTAAGCAGTAATGAAAGGATAGTATATAGATGGAATAGGTTGCGTATTCATAGGCATGACAGTCGCACGACACTGACTTTGCCTGTCTGCAGAATAACCACTCAATGCATCGGGTCTCTCACATGAAAGAAAGGCTCTGACAGTAGAGGGTGCTTTCAATGGAGTAGCCAGTCAAGTCCCCTTAGGCAAACGTACGAAAACGGCCACAGGAGGGGCTGCAAGAGCAACTGTCGGAAAAAGAGGTATGAACATGTTATATAAGTTAACTGTTTTAGTATTTGAGTTTTTTTCTTACAAGCACACTGTTCTTTGTATAGAGATGGTCATTTTCTTTATCACGTGTGCCTTTTGCAGACGTAATAAACTTATACTTATACATGAGCAAAAATCTGGTCCTATCTGAGGGAGATTGGAAGAAGATACCAGAGAATGAGTTCCCCAATTGATCCCATATGTAGACATAGCTGATGTATCAACAGAAAATTTTTGCAATGTGGTAGACTTTCTCAATGTTTGTGGTTGTGTAGTAGATTCTTCTGTTGAGTTATACATTATTTTTTAAATGAACTAACTCCGAGTTTCTTCGCTGCCTTCAATAAATTCGAAAAATTCATCACTTTTCAACCCTTGTTTGAGCAGATGGTTGATATTTTGTTTGTTTTGTGGATGAAAAACATTTGCTGATCAACCGGTGCAAGCTTGTAGAGGGATCCCCCATCTCAAGTCCTATGGAGGCTCTCTATTGAGGGTGCCTGAGAAAAAGCATTGCTTCAAGCAGAGTAGGAAAATCGACTAGTTTAGCAGTCACTCTTAAAAGCCGTCAACAGCTTATCCGACTTTACCTACCTACATAACAGGGTCAACGACCCTCTAAGAAATCAACGTTTATTTATCTACGCCGAAAGTGCCAAAGCAAAGCGCAATGCTGTTTCCTGTTTGGTAATTTCCATCAATATGATGGCGTTGTTAATTTGAGACTTCTCTACCACATTGATATTTTAATTTAATTAATTAACTTAATTAATAAATAATTTTAATTATTTGCCCATCCTGTATATATGCACAGTAGCGGTCAAAAGTTTGGAGACTATTTTGTTTTTGATCTAACGCGGGTAATATTGAACGCAGTTGCCCCGAATCCAGGTAGTACATATATAGGGGGGGGAGGGCAAAAAAAGAGTCACTTTGCCTATGGCGCACATCATCAAATTTTTCTTTGCACAGAATACCGCAGTTTGATGGCAGAATATTCTTTAAATGCTCCCTATAAGCAGAAGGAGCCCCTACTTCAATGCCCTCATGGTTTTCAGAATATGACGTCATCTGCCGTCGCCGTTAAGCTCAACGCGGCTTAACGGAATCGCTTCGGCCTGAAGCTGCAACCTAATTTCTTCAATCGGTTATGCGGGGAATAGCTTTCTAGAGACACTAGCTGTGGCTGTGCAAGACCGCTTTTGACCGGCTTTTCAGGGACGTCGTAATGGTCTATGGTACCGTAAACCATGTTTCCATGAGAAAATCTTCTGATGTCGTCTGTGTAGAAGGCTGTCATGTAATTTTTGATAGACTTGAATGTGCTCTTTAATATGCAATTGGGCTCATTTGATTTGGTTTCGCTGTTCGAGATTAACTGCGTTTTGAATATGGAGAGAGACTTTTTTTCGCCCCCCCCCCCCTGTATACAGAATCAAGTGTGGTATACGACGAGCACATAATTTCATAAAAACAAAATGGCAATCGAAAAATACAATTTTTTTATAAGAAGCGGTGCGTCAAAGGTTTGGAACTCCTCAATCCCAAAGTGAATTTAGCAAAATATTTTTGAGTTCCATATTAGAAATTAGCAAGTTATTGAGTAGCTCTGGAATTTAATGCTAGCATCGTTCTTATTGACAATGAATTGATTAGTACTTATTTTATGACTCTTAATTTGAACCCTACACCTTCTGAACAAGATGCAATTGTCTTGTGAGATTCCTTATTGGGATATATCGAGATGTGGATTGTACGACATGCCAACTTGATTTCTGGGGTGCAGAACACAGGTACGTCTTAGATCTTGACTTGATCGCATCACAACGTTCCAGCTTTTTCCCTTGGTTAGGAACGGCGGAGGAGGTAGGCCTGCAGTGAGTTCCCGTGGTAGAAAACCCACACTTTTGGGCTAGTTCTTACTATTGGAGAGAAGCATTGTGTGCTCTAGACCATCCTTGTATTTAGCCTAGCTTACATTTCTCTGCAGACTAAGACATGGAAGAGCGCCGAAGGGTCGCACTCATCTTACCTATGACCATGCTCCACTCTTCTGACTCTTGGAGTTCGATACCTGAATCAAGTTTCCTTTTCACAGAACACTAGTACTCATAGCGTCATTTTAAGAAAGGCAGAATTATCACTTGTAGCTGAGCACATGTTTTTATCTCTCGTCTTCTGTCCAGGTTACCCGGTAATGTGCAAAAGCTAGTTAAGCCATACTGCTTATAAAGCCCAACAATGGCTTGTTGTTGGTACATCTTTCATAATGTTCTCTAGGTACCGTCTATGTTGACCTGCACTTGGACTTTCATGAGACCGGCAAGAAAACTCGGGAAAAGTAGTCTCGCGGTTGAGGTGTCGGTTGGGCGGGACATGCCAACTGCCTTTCGAAGCCCTTAGCGTGGCCAAATTTCCTTGTGATGATGTTTTTTTGGAATGTCATCCACCTTATGCTCGCTTAACTCCAATAACGCTGAAAACTTTGGATAGTAATGCTTCCGTAGAGATTTAAACTGTTGAACTGTTAAAGAGAAACAATTTCAAATTCGTATTCGGGACTGTAAGGTTTAGAAAGACAATTTTCCTTTTTTTAATGATTAATTTCAAAAGTTCATGACACTTGACAACTAAACTCCAATCAACAGAAATACGCAAACATTGAACAGTAGGTGGAAACAAAAGTTTCAAAACTTTTGACGCGCGATTTCTTTAAGAAAAATCGTATTTTCAGTTCCGATTCTCGATTTGAGAAACGGTTACGTATATCGTATTCTATACTTGATTTTGTAAACACTAAAAATATTCGAAGCAATTCCGTTGGCTATTTACTTTGCTAGATCAAAATAGAAAAGTTTCCAGAATTTGACCTACAGTATACAACGTATTGTGGTTTTGACCTCGAGAACCAAGGTCTGGAACGAACTTTCACGAAATATCCTTTCACATGAACCTACCCTGTGCAGGAATGGCTGTTACTGCTCTTGTTCTGCTGCGAATGGCCGTTGGGGTACCGCAGTGGCAAATGGGTGCCGCTTACTGCGTCCACGGTCTAAAGCTTCAAATCCATTGTGAGTCGGCCACGTCCTTCTTCCTTCTGAGAACTGTTATTTGTAGCCAAACTTAAGAGAAAGGAAAATTGAGTGTGGTAGATAACATTCCAAAAAGATTTGATTCTGAGTGATACAAAACTCGTGCTGCATCCCGGAGGGGAATGATCAACGTCCAATGTTTTATCGAAACTCCTAGCAAGTCATGGATCTGTAAATAGTAGTGCTGTAGTACAAGATTTGCAAAGAAAAATAAGTATAGTCACATGCAGTTATAGTTCATATATGATTCCCACATCTGCTTGTCCAGTTGAGCGTTCTGAAATGTTCGTTTTGTGGGTATGGCAATTGTGTACGAAAATAGTCGTGTTCAGCAGAAATTAAGCACAGTTTTGCATAGTGTCTCTGGGATATCAAAGATTCCGCGGCTTTATTCAGCGGCCTTCGATTACTATACTCATTTCCGTTCAAAAGAGAAGGAATCATTTCGAGTAATTGAACTGGTTATCACTCTGGAAAATCAGAACACAAAAACAGAGATTAAGAGGAATGAAGTAAGCAGAAAAACTGCTTCCGGACATTCTCAGGAAGGATACACTGTTCTGCTCAACTGGACAGCACTTTTGCGTTACTCGAAGCGAAAAGCACCCTAGATCGCTACTTCCGTTCACTGACGTGCTTTATCCTAAGTACCATAGTTTACGTCAACTCTCAATTTTCGACTCTGCGTTTACATGGCCACAAGTGTTTTTGTGCCTCAGACGCTATCATATCGTTTTAACTGAGTTATTGTCATTGTTGCTTGTCTTGATTAAGACCAGTTTATGGACTCTAAATGGGGTCTTTTGTCCAAAAATCTTTATCATGCTTGATTGGCAAAAAGACATGATTATCTTACCACAACTTCTTAAACTTTATGCGTTCTCCTTTTAGTGAAAACAATGGATGGAAACAAATTATGCTTGGCCCTAGTAGGCCGAAGCTAATTGTGCATGTACTTGCATGCCTTGCACAAACGAGAAATGAGGAAATTCAATCTTGTTAGGAGACTGACCGTTTGCTGAGAACAAATCACCTTCCTACATGCATAACTTAGAGTATAGGGCTTTTACTGGTGACCACTCGTTCGGCTTTTGATCAAGATCCTCAGTTGATAGGAAAAAATGTTATCAAAGCCTTCCTCCTCATATGTTAACATTTCATCGTCCTTCACCCTTCCCTAATGGACAGCGAGTCAAAAACCATAGAAAAGTTTAATGAAAAATCCTTCATAAGCTTCACGAATGCGCTACGATGGGCTCGAGACCTGTGGAATTCTCTAAGGGCAGCGCAGCGAGCCACCAATCATAGAAACGCATGGTCACAGAAGGTTTAAACTTTTCTCTCAGTTCTTACTTCACCGCTGCCCCTGTTAGCTTTTTTCCTTAATATCTCCTCCCTCCTTCCTCCTCCTCCTATACTTCTATTCCTAGCGGGAGACCAAATTCTTGTACCATCTTCCATCAATGATATTTACCGTCAAAAAATCGCAGCCGACGTCTTCAATTTCAATCCAATTTGCCCCAATGGAGATTACTTCTTTTAAAAATTCAGAAAAGTGGGGATGTCAAGTCAGATTTCCATTGCCTTCTTTCGGTCTGGAATTGTTTCCTAGTTGCTTTTAGTCAGTAGATCGTACTAAGAAGTTATAGATTCGTGGTAGCCCTCTATGATATTGTTGAAGGGTAAAACAAGTCAAACCTTGTCATGTTGGGAAATGTGTTAAAAAAGCACTAGACCTACTGGAAACATTTTAACATTTTACAGTGCGGTACAAAATCATAGCACACCCCTCGAAAATACGAATATCTTAGCTTCTAGAAATCGTCATTCATCGCAGCCTGTGAAATCAGAACCATCTTCATGAAGAAAAACTATAATCACAAGCTATCAGATTATCGGACTAGTTTTCATATTTTTAGACAAGTTTTTTTTTGATTTTGGAGCCAGTGCCAAATCACAGGACGCCCTCTTCCAAAACCCTGAAACTACAGAAATACTCCGAATCCCATTGCTTCGGTAAAGGAAATCGCTTAGCAGAATTACACTATCCATGCAAAAAAATGACAGCCGCAAATTTACATACAGTATTAACACATTGACGAACCGCGCGCGTATTGGCTTTTTGGCAGTGTCGGACCGGGCCATGTTGCGTGAGTGCGACCCGCACCTCGGATCTGCTGAATTTTATTGATAACTTTTTTAAAGCACCAGTGGTACAAAAACATCTCAGAACAGGCAATGCGTATGAGAACGTAATAGAGTAATAGTGTACGAAGTGTCCGATTTTAAAGAACAGTAATGTGGTAATGAAAAAGGAAACTTTATTCATTTTTATCTGTAGTGGATGCCAAAAGCTCTTTTGATGTGGTTTATACCAAGTGACAACATGTGGTTTTTCTGTCTAGCTTAGATTTGCATTTACTTATCACTGACTCCTTTTTTATTGAATGTTTATTAAGATAGCATGAAACGGTTAAGGAACCAAGCCGCCGTTTTCGGTGAGATTGCGAAAAATTGTTCTAACTGCGGGGAGCATATTTGAACAAACAAGACCATGTCGTTCACTAATAATGTTATGTTCTAATCATCGAAGTAGAGCTAACATTCGGAGGAAAGATGTGCTATGGCCCTAGAAAAAGGATGATAAGGGATGAGAACGACGTAACGCGTCTCAATGTCCACTGAGGAGTGCGCAAAGTGCAGACGCGCGAGTTACCGGTCTCAATGTCGCTCAATGTATTAAAATCAACTGGTGCCTAACAAGTGAGCACCTTTGCTTCGATTTTGAGACTGTGCTTGGAACTTAGTGATTTATTTGGCGCAGCTGTAGCTAAAAAATGTTCTCGAAGTGAGTTTCGACAAATTTAAGACGCGAACTCCTTGCTGGCCCTTTTATTGAAATCGCTAAGTTTTTTGTTGAACCATGGCTCTTGGAGCCTAGGCAAGGTGTTTACTATTAGGATGTCCCATAATTAGTGAATCACTTTGAGAATTTTTCAGTTTTTAATTTTTTCTTTTTCTGAAGTGCTTGCTCATATAGTCATACATTTTTGTTATCTACAAACTATTCCCTATACATGGGGAATTTAGTCGCTGCCTTTTTCCTAGAATTCTACATTTATTGATCAAAGAAATATCGGGAGTCAGGTTTGAGGTCATGTACTTAGCGGTAAAATTTCTCTTGAAAAAAATGGTATAAATTAAGTCTAGGTTATCTTTCGCCGGTACGAGGGTAGGGCTTCACAGTGGAGCTGGAAGAACTGCTAGCCCAAAGTTTCCTTTTTTATGAATGTTTGTCGAAAGGTGGGGTCGAATGACCTCGGGAAAAGCCAACTTTGCTGCTTTATCCTCAGATAGACGCGTCGCCATATGTCGCATAATGCTTATTCATGCACTCTAGTATTACTAGGCGACGGTCTCCATAGCGCAAGGCTGTGCTCCACTAAAATCTTGGAAAGTGCCGGACACTACGGGTCCGACAGAGGTGTTGTGCTTTTTGCTGTCAAAAATCCCGGAAAAATTGAAGTTTAAACCCGGAAGGCAACATGTGGATAGGTTGACTAATTTGCTAAGGTAGGACATTGTAGGTACTACTTTGGCAAAACATAGTTTCGCGCCTTCAAGACTTTTCTTGGAATTTATAGCAATAATATGTAAAGTAATTCACTAATTATGGACAACCGTAATACTTAAACCTTAGATTGTACGCGAAGTTCCATAGAAGAAAAGAGTTTCAACTGTGTTTCTGCGATTTTCTTGTGCTACAGTGAACTCATTCCAGATGGCAAAATCTACAAAAGAAACGAAATAACAGTAGAACGAGACACAAAAGAAAGAACAAAGGGATAACTTTCCAAAGAGCTTTTGGAAGAAATACCAATAGTAATGGAGAGTTCAAGCCTGTCGCAATACTACAGGTTACTCAAAAGTCTACGAAGAAAAAAAGTCAAAAGATAGTGAATCATTCAAGTCAGTAGACTTTCTCGAAACAGTTAATAACAAAACAAGATACCTCATATTTGCCTGCTGGCTCATTTCATTCGACACAGTTAATGTCAAGCCGTCAAAAAGAACTTCCACAATATAGAAGTTAGCTTTCAAAGCAGGATTTTCACGAGATACCTTTCACAGAATATTCAGCTCACCGCACCGTCAAGATATACTGCTTAAGAAAAGAAGTAATACAATCGAATACACAACCATCAGAATCGTATATAAGTACAATAATTCCAGTAGCAGTAGAATATGCAATTATAACAGAGTGCTGAATGATCTTACCAACGAAGAATTAGAAGACATAATCACTCGAAACTTGTGTTATTGAGGACACAGGTACAGAATATGTAAATGAAGCGGACACATCGTAACAGGAGATCTGAAGCATAATAAAGAAGAGAAGCTTAAAAGAATTTATGAGTAAAGGAACTAGATATAAGGATAGACAATGGCATAACCAGACCAGAAGTCAGCGCAAGTATATGAAGACACAGTCAACAAAGCTAATTTCTTATTTTAAAAGCATAGTATAAGGCTAACACGCATCAAGTAGATCTTCTGACACAATATCTACAACATGTTACCATGATAAAATAAAGCCACTTATTAAAAAAGTGAAACATTCGAAATAAAGGGGAACACATACGTACGAGTTAAAAAGCGCTATCAAAACAGTTACGTCTTTTGTCTCCTTGATAAAGCTAATGCAATGCGATAACAAGTATTCGTTGATACTTAAACACAAGCTCCCTGTGTTAGAAATAATATTAATACATTTGCAGGTGCGGATCTGCCTAGTATATATGCGTTACCTAAACTACGTAAAAATCCTATTGAGTTTAGATATATTACTGGTCCCATAAAAGTAGCATAAAACCTCTAGCACAAAATTACATATTTTCACGCACATAAAAAATCACTTCGTTATTTATGTCAATGTAATGCAAAACGAGGAACAGAACAATTAAAACATATTGGTCTATAAATAACGATTAATATAAGTCAAGATCTTAACAATATTCACATATGAAAATCTTAAGAATCTACACAGCAGATTTCGCAGACATGTTCACTAATTTAGAAATAAACATCATCATTAGGAACTTACAGCATATCTTAAGCATTTGCTTTAAGAATGCGTAATAAGTCGCTAATAGCCACTAATGGCTATCACGTCTGTCTATACAGATGGTGAATCAACAACTGAAAGCTTTAGAATATTACAAACTGCTGATTTAATATATATTTCACAGATTATTGTTTAAAAAACAGTTATTGCACATTTGGCGAATATATATTTAAACCAAAGGAGTTACACAAGGAGGCAATTTCAGTCCACTGTTAGCTGATCTTACCCTCCACCGTTATGGAATACATTATTGCAATAAGATGTAAGTTCAATAAATAATTATTTTCATTCCATTCAGAAACATATGGAGATTGCTAGTTAATACATGACCAAACCGAGGATAATATTGACAAGCATTTTAGCAGAGGGTGTACAATGAATACACTTGAGTTGAAAAAAACACATTTAAAGAAGCATCTAATAATTATCTGGATCTAACAATTAGTATTAATAAATGACAGAGTTGGTAACTGGATTGTATAACAAAAACAGATGATTTTCAGTTCAAGCGTCATCAGATTCCACACAATGACACAAAATCTCCATAAAACAATAAAGGTTCCGTCATATACACTGAAACACTTAAGAATAGCTAACACTTGTTCCGTTTTTGACACCTTTACTGATAAACTAACAGAATTTCATAATAGTGTTACTTAGGAAAAGGTTACCATGAGAACTTTATTTATAAACTAATATTAGTTAAGTGCATTTATAAAAATAAGTTTATATGTACAAATTTCAATTGCTAATAATTGTAAAATATTAGTAAGTTAGTGTGGGAGGAGTACTTCGTCACTAAAGTGCTATCTAATTGTAGTGGAACAATTACAAACACCCACCTTTACACTTTATAGTTTTACATTTTTAATCAACTTATTTTTTCATTCAATTAGTCAATATTACAACTCATTTCATTGCATGCTCCTCTGCATGAAAGTACGTCACATCAAGGTTTATTCGTCTTTTCCCTGTGTCTTTATTTCGCCAATCCCAACTCACTGATGAGCTCGAGGATCGACGAAATAATAAGGTTGCGTCTGAGGAAGGAGCGAAACGAACCGTATCTATTATTTTGTTGTATAATGGTTTTTTCTTTCTTAATTCAGATGCAGACTCATGATGAGGTTACGCATCCTTACATCTTCAACCCATGACGGACGGCGTGCGCCACCATGTGGCGCACGATTATTTCATTTGTTTTTGCTACGTTTCTAACAATCTTAATTATACCCGTATATACTCACAGCAATGTGGAATAACAATATCTTTCCAGGACCTCGACGAGGATTTTGACAAACCTACAATAAATTTCACCTACACTTTGTCTTAAATTTCACAAGCCTACTATATGATGGATGGGTTACACATATGGTTTCACTCGTCCCGGGACCCCTTCCCCTAAATATAGCCACATCCTTGCTCGGGGTTGCTGTTCCGCATTTTTTGCATGATTGTCACCTGCTGCTTCCATTAATTCTTTGCCACCTAGTTTTAAAGCGGAAAGGGCGGGTTACGAAGTTGTCGTTAAAAGGAAATTACTACTTTTAATGATGAGACAAGGACGCATACTATAGCCCCTTCTTAGCCCTGTTGTTCGCACTAAGCTACATAAAACCTGCCCTGCGTGGCGCGTGTGCCATCATGTGGCGCTCGCCACTTGGCCGTCCGTTATGTTGTTAACAAATCACCACAAATCACCAATATGGCCTATATTCTTATCAGCAGTGAACAGCTTCATCTGAATATCAGAGTTAAACTTCTTGTTACCAAAGAAAAGCGGTCTAAGAGGAAAAAAACACTTATTATCTTGGATGAAAACTTGTTTAACAAAGCTCAGCCTTAGGCCCAGTCTTTCGCTGAATTTCTCTTCTCCGCTTTTAGGGAGAACGCCAAGTCGCCATGGCGGCACGCTTAGCAGGACCCTACGTTAGTTGTCCAGATCAATGGTTTTGCCAGATCATTCTGGTTTTATCCGTTTTCTGTCGTAGAGTTGGCACAGGCTGGGGTGATTTTGTTCGACTTTGGTGATTTTGTTCGCTGCAGTTTTTAAGGATATGCGCCAGTCCTTTTGGTGATGCTCTGTTGTTTATCATGATGCTCTCTTATTTCTCTTCGTACTAAGGATTTGGAGTACCGAGCTACAGTTCTCCTTGAGCTTCCAAAAATGGCCGATGCTCGTGGTAGTCCTGTGATTGTCCAATGATTTTGTACAGGCTTCAAAACTGAAGAAATGTGTCTAAAAACGGAAAACTAATCGGATAAATTGGTAACTTGTGAATATAGGTTTTTCATGAAGGCTGTTCTGATTTTACAGGTATTGATGAAAAATGTTTTCTGGGAGCCGAGATATTCATGTTTTTGGGTAGTGTCCTATAATTTTGCACCGCACTGCATTATTACTGGAAGATAGGGAAAAACTTTGCGGTGGTTTCTTTCTTGACGGTACTTGATGTCATTGCGCACTTGTGAAATAAGAAATCCCAAAATCTACTGCTTCCAGTCTTTGCCTTTATCTGCATTCCTTAATTTTCCAGAATTCAAATTTCTCATATATTTCAGACTGCGGTCATATAAAGCATCTTTTCATTAAAGCTATACGTGTTCCTCAGGCTCTGTGATCCATTGTTAAAGGCACAACCCAGGCAGAGGTCGTGTGAACGCTCTTCGGTCAGAAGTAGTATGGAACCCTAGGGGACAATCACAAATGTGGCGTCCACGTGCACGGAATTTGACCGATAAGAACGCTTGGAGCTTGCAAAGTAAGCTGCTCGAGCTGCAGCGAACGAGCTCTCTTATCAGGCCGTTGTCTGGTGCTCTCTCATTTGATGCGTTCTCTCGCCCCATACTCTCCTCTTCGCGCTTAGTCTCTCGTTCCTCTAGCACAGCCAATTAGGAAGGTGAGTGAGCCCTCAACCTGAGCGTTTCCACCGAATCTTTTTCCTTTTTTCTTCACTGCCGGCCCACTTGGCCCCGATACATTCACATCCGTGTGCAAGAGCCACACCAGTGCGATCCAGGGGCATGCCTTTAAGCTATTACGTATGGGATAACGCTACGACTCTTCTAAAGCACTGACATTTTTTCGCGTTCTCCTCGTAATTTTTTGTGATGACAGTTCGAATGAGGGGTTCTTAGTTTGAATGGCACTTTTGTAGTCATATTTCCTTGTCATAGTAGATATTGTCACGATAAGCTTGAGTGGAATTGTTTGTTGCTCAAAGCTTTGCAAGTATTGTTGCAAGGGAAAAGCGCTATCTTGAATTGTGCCCACTTATCCAAATATGGAAATAAGTCTCTCCCTCGTGTTGAAAAGGTAGAGCACTTTCAGTGTGATCAATCGACCGTGCATTCATCTTCCATTTGTGCTTGCCCCAAAATGCGCATTTTGACCGCTTTGCGACAAAAAAGTCTCAATAAGAAAGTGCAGGAGAGGGAGTCATGCCTAATTGTTCAAATATTACCGATTTTACCACGCTGACGACATCGCGCATTTTGTGCTTTTGCCACGCGTGGGACAACAGCGATTTTGCGAGCGCAGCCGCCGCACACCGAATACATGGATTTTTTAGTTATAAATCCGCGGTACTTACCAGGAAAGTCTTTCAGGACATGGAGTCCTTTTTGAAAACGGTTATTTGCTTGATAAAGGGACACATAAGCACAAAACTAGGCTCCATTTCTTATGAGCGGCCCCCTGGATGCCAAAAAAGGGGTGAAAAAATTTCTTCAGAAATCGAAGTTTTCACACCTTCAACGTTCTTCATATCACTCGTTATGTTAAGTGGACGCACAATAGAAGGTTTTCTTCACCTGAACGTTGAAAACAGCGTGGAATAAAGCCAATACCAAAAATTGTATATGATAAGTGCTCAAAAGCGCAAGGAAGTTTCTCATAGCCGTCGACATTCGTCGTTCAGCGTTTGTCGATTGGTCGAGTGGGTAGCGTGATGGACTCTGGTTGGCACGGTTTGTCCGAAGTTGATGGTTCGGTTTCCGCCCATGCTCGGACTTCTGCATTTTTTCGATTATCACTTTTCTGCATTTGCACGTGCTTGCGCGTGAAAGCCTATAAGTGTCATTTTCATGAACTTCCTCCCACAATTCTGCGATATTTCGTAGTACCATGCTTTTTCAGTTGTGTACGAAATTCCGTTTACAAGCAATAAATTACTAGCAATTATGGTAAAACTCATTGAAGCATTGAATCACAGACGCGGATCACACCAACTGTATCTAATGAACGCCAGAAAAGTGAAGTTATCATTTTCTTGCAAGGAGCACCTACTCCATTTCCCTTGAAGGCAGATTGTCGGCGTTGAGGAGTCCAGGATGCTCGCCGACGTAGCCAGTGCCCACCCAGGCATACGCCATGCATCGACGAGATCAAGAAGTGATGCCAGATTGCCGTATAGGCAGGAACTGCGGTCGAAGTGTAACTATTAATCAAACGTGCCGCTTGCTATCGTCTCGAGGCTGTCTCCAAGTGGAAAGCGTGCATGCCGTACTGACTATGGGCTTAACCATGGCCCAATTTTTAGATTTAGGCCGAAAACTTGATCTTCTCTAAAACTGCGGCTATAAGGGTAATTATAGGGGCTGATTGATTACGAATCTGACGTCCGTTTCTGATGGAGGCGCAGTATTGTGCCATTTTAGACTCCACGGGCACCAACGGCGCCGCTTTAGCGCCATTCGATTTTCGCCCCATTTCTGAGCAGGAAGCTAATCAGAGGTTGATGATGGTCCTGACTGTAAGAACAGTACCTATTTTTATCGGCGGTAATATTTGGAGTCATTTAACGTGCGCTAACATGAAATGAAAAATTTTGTCTTCAGCTGGGACCGATCCCTCGACTTTCATACCTTTTTTTTTGGCACTCACAGGGCCGCTCAGAAAAAAATGGAGCCTAGTTTTGTACTCCATGCATGTGCCCCTTTATCATGCAAAAAACCGTTTTCAAGAAGGGCTCCATGTCCTGAAAGACCTTCCTGGTCAGATGCGATGGAATGTTTTCGTTAATATTTAAACTGTTTGACTTATCGAGAGTTACAGTAATGGAAATTTGACCAAAATGACGTGTTGAGGTCGTGAAAAGGGAAATTTTACTTAATTCCCCTCTAGTGGTTTCAAAATTAATTCGGACGTAGTTGTTTCATTACAAACACATGTCTTCCCACACGAATAGGCTTGTATTCACTTTTTTACTACTTTTTATCAACATGTCTACGTTATTAAAAAGGAAACGAGGAATGAATCGAGCAGACGTGTCGGTAAGGTTTGGAAAACGTCTGTCAATCTAAAGAATATTTGGCCTTCCTATGAGTCTATTCTTGTTTTCAAGTATGCTGAGTATGACATATAGAATGAGTCCAAAGAACTCAGGAAAAGTCGCGCAAGCGCAAGAAAAAGTGGGTGGGACGCGCTACCGCGTCACAGTGTCCCACGAGGCGCGCAATCTGGAACGCGTCACAGCGTCACGCTGTCGTTAGGGTGTTAATCTAAGCAAAAAGTGGGACCCTTGTCCGTACCTAAGCCTTACCTCTTCAGATGCTTGGAAGTATTAGTTCTCACTTTAATGGTGTCTGAACGGCACAGACTGCTTTTCAGGCTCCCGACATTTTGCGAGCTCATAGCGCGTAGTAGTTCCACTCACTCCACTCACATCACAACCGTTGGATGCCAAAATGTTATGTATCGTTCAAACATAATTTTGAGTCCGCACACCAAGGCGTGTGCCAAATGTCCAGCGAAAAAGAGCAGGTCTTCAAATTCATAAGAACGCTCACTCAGATGCGCAGTCCGCCCACTGAAACATGGTAGCGCTGTAACCAATAGAGCATTCGAGTCTGAAAGGCAGCAGCAACGGCGCTAGAAGCTTGCTTCACTGACACGAAATGCCACGACCGCTGAAACCGCCTAGCCGTAGCCGCACCTATGCTGTGGAAACTGACGCGTTTCCATCCTTGTTGTTTGGAAGGTCGTTGCCTAATTCTAAGCAGCCACTCAGGTTGCAAGAGGTTTCTCCCTCTTTCTTGCTTCTTCTTCTAACTTCTCCCTATGTATAATAGTGCGTCAGTTTATTGAGAGTGAGGGATTCATTTCAAATAATTTTACACTAACCTCTCAGACCTGAATTAGCGAAACATTCTTAACACTAAAATATTGTATGGACATTAATACTTATAGGTACACATTGTTTTCTTTGACTTTTGATATCCGTATTGATTGAAAGCGTAGAGGGCGCACTACGGAAAACTCGTCCGAACACACCTCTCCAATTCCAAGTTCCTCAGCTGCTCATGAAGGGTGGCCTTATCTTTAAAGATGTCCGTATTCTTTTCTCTTTTTCCTTCCTTTTTTTATCACTGTAGGACCAGCTTGCACATTTGCATTGAACATTGAAGACAAATCTTCAAGATCAGCAATCACACCTAAGTAGTCCTCAGATATAACATCTCCAACAGATCCAACGAACCTACCATATAAGCCTAGGGAGAGAAGGGTTTCGCCCGAGTTGTTGTTTGTTTGTGGCCTCTATGCTATAAAGGAAGTATCGCCTGAGCATAAACCCTGAAACACAACATAAACTGAAACACAAACAATCGAGCAATCGTTGAGCGTCGTCTTCTATGGAGTCTAGTTAACACATAAAATGCGATCTCAAGAAAAAGACCGTCTACACCAGCTGAACAACCCCTATCCAGGCAAATGCCTTGCCTTCTCGTCAATGGAAAAAGCCTCAAAGGGAGTCATAGTAGTTATCAATAGTCCTAGTGAATGCCATTCTGGCAGGCAAGAGTCGCACAAGTAAAGTCTTGCTCGAAGGGCGGGGGTGATGGAGGTGGAACGATAGGCAAAGCGTTCAACGATTGATTGTAACTTATTTCTTATGCTTATGGCAGCAAATTTGTACATGATTGGGCAAATTGGGCGGAAGTGGTGCAGTGACAAGTGGCGCGCTCACCACGCGAGCGGTCCGGGATCAATTCCTGGGTCGTGAGTCGCCCGGGCCAACCAAGCCTTCCATCCCTCCGGGGTCGGTTAATTGGTACCAGACTTGTCTGGGAGGAAAAAACATTGACTTGAACATCGGCTGGCCCCCGCAAGTCATTGTATAATAGGCACATCGCATTCCAAATGCCACTGCGAATGTACAAATGGAAGTTAGAATGCGTGCGCATCGCAAAACGGCAAGTGCTTTATCCTTGGGGCGGAAGTGGTGCAGTGACAAGTGGCGCGCTCACCACGCGAGCGGTCCGGAATCAATTCCTGGGTCGTGAGTCGCCTGGGCCAACCAAGCCTTCCATCCCTCCGGGTCGCGTTAATTGGTACCAGACTTGTCTGGGAGGTAAAAAACACTGACTTGAACATCGGCTCGGCCGCCGCAAGTCATTGTATAGGCCACATCGCATTCAAATGCACTGCGAATGTGCAAATGGAAGTAGAATGCGTGCCGCATCCAAAAAGGGATTGATCAACGGCAGATGCTTTATCCTTTATGGCAGCAAATTAATCTACTGCAGACTTTATGATAGCGACTTAGTAAGTCAACGTGCATTTTTCACCCATAATTCTATGCTGCTGTGATGTTTTAGGGTGATAAATGCCCCTGCAAGGTAATAGCCTAATTTTCGAATCGGTTCTGAGCGAGGAGGACAAGGACCGTCGCCATGTTGTTCTACCCAGAGCATCTTCTGCTGTGACCCTGACTTCAATGTAGACATTCTTGATGAAGTCTCTCCAACCAGGGTGAATATCGTCAGGAATTCTCGACAGGAGGTGTCGGGCTGGGTGATTCGGGGGTCGTACTACTTGGGGGGTCAGTAACAGCCAGTGGTTATCGTGGTGCAGATAGATAAGAGGTATAGCCGCAGTAGAAAATGAAATTATCTGAAAAAAACATGATATTAAATTTTCTTTGCAGGTTCAGCCGCTCCATTCCTCCACCTTTCATGAGAAGGGCGTATTTGAAGGCAGTACAAAGATATGAAAGTTGCATTCCGCCAAGAAGACTGCCACGTATGCGCACGCACTGCAAAGGCCACCTCATCTGCGTCGCTCGCTCCTTCCCCCTTAATACCTCGCTGAGATGACACTGTTGTTAGGGGCCCTGTCGCAAAAACGACAACCGTGAAGGAAAAGTTCTGGGCAAATGAAGTTGTTCTCTAGGATGTAGGAGTACGAAATGCGTTTACTACAATGCAGCTTCTGTCAACTGGTCATGATCATAATAACACCTTTCAACGATTCTGCAACTGTGAGTGGAGCCCGCGATGCATGGCTTACACAATACGAATCGGATGATGACGATTGCCCCTATTCTATTGCTTGCGTTGAAGAATTTTGTTCTAGACACATTCCGAGTGTTGCCAACGAGTCACACTTGCAATAGTGAAGGAGGAGCACATTTTCAGGTGGCCGGATCCGTCTCGCTACATACTCGACGCAGATATCTTCTCAACTAAGGAATTTAGAAAAAAAGCTAAGAAAACCATCAGAAAGCGCAACATTCGCTTCCCAAACTGTCTTCCCTTTTTAGGAACTTACGATATTAGCGAGATATTGCTTTTCAAGTGGGAAAAACTAGCATGAAAATTCCAGCGGCCTCGACGTTTACTCGACGACAATTTGAGAGACTCTATCTTTTCTGCGATGGAAGGCTTTCAGAGCAGTGTTCAATACTATTGGAACGCGAAATCCAGCTGTATCTAACCTACCTCAAATGCTTCAAAGGTTATGAAATGGAAGAATGCAACCTTTCATCAGGGTGTAGATTTCGACGGTTATTTTTTTCGGGATTTCAGCAAATCTGACCAGTGACAATCGCGCCGCAGCTGCCGTTGAATCGGCGATTGAATGATACACTCGACTGTTTCGATGTACTCAAGCAGAGCATTAGGATTAAATCGCACCCGTGCCATTCAGGATTTCTGTGCATTTCTACGACCGCAAAGTTAATGCCTCTTCCTCAAATCAATATTTCAGTAATACACAAAAGTGGTGCAGCGATGAAAGAAGTGCATTAGATGACAAGATGATGGTCCGTAACATTATTTGCAGGAGTTTTTTTTGATTTGTTCTGCAAGGATTTATTTTGATTAATTAATTGAATTAATTTGCTTGTTTATAGGGGGTCGCTACCAGGATCTCATTTCGGGTGGGGGGGTCGTACTTCTGGCGACCCGTACTCGACACGATTGTCACCTGCTTTCTGCCATTTCTGCGCCTGGCCTGTAATTCTTCCCTACTTGTCCGCTATCAGGGTGATGTCGTAAGCGTAGAGGAGGATGGTCCTTAGTGACATTTCCATGATGCTCCTCAACATGGCATGTAGTGTTGGAGGAAGAGCGGAAGCGGCTCAGAGCTGATCCTTGGTGCACTCCAACCGTGACGTCTACTTCCTTTGCAGGTGGTGAGGGTGCGTGTGCGCTTTGACTCCTTTCGTAACATATCCCTCACAGAGAGATCAGGTGTTCCGGCCGTTGTTGCTCCCTGAGCGCCCTCCAGATCACTGCTCGTGGTCGCGTTCGAACGTATTCTCTAGGTCGAGGAAGGCGTAGCAACAGGTCGGACTTTTTTGATACTCTCCATAACTTGCCTGGCGATGAGATGGCATCCATTGTGGATCTTCCAGGCACAAACCGTTACTGTTCCTAGGAGTTAAGACCAGCTACCTCAGCTCCGAGTCGACTAGCTATTCATACAGCTTCGTGGTATGCGCAGTCAATGATACTGCGGTAGTTGGAGCAGTCCATCGCGGTCACCCTTCTTCTTGAAGATGGCGACTATAGTGCTTGTTCTCCAGGCGTCAGTCCGTTTCTGTTATTTAGGATGTCCAGAAGTCTTGCGACGTCTTGTATCAACTTTTTGATCGGATATTATTTTATTTAAAGAGGTTTTCCGAAACTGTAGCAACCGTAGCACAAATCTTCATGTGCCTTGTAAGTATTTAGAATTACGAGGATGCTGTAGTAGTCATGCGCTAGCCTACTCAAAAAAAAGTTTGGATTCTTCTCAACGAAGTTTCCTCAAGATGCGCAAAACTTCCCGGATAACCAATAAATATCTGATATAACTGAAGAATTTTTGTTTCCTTAAACGTAACTCCGAGGATTGAGGCGTTAGCTGAACGCTAACAAAAAGCGACGGTCTAGTGCATTGAATCCTCGATACCCCACTTTTTCCCAATGTTCAGATTAAGAAAATAAGAATCTAGGTTCTAGCCTACACTGTGTGCAATGATGTTAATTGTCTGTTTTGTTGGTCGAGTTTCAACCTTTTTTTCTTTAATACAAGACTGAGGACTGAGTGCAACATAGTCCGTGTTATAGGAGTGATTGCGGAAAAAATGATGCGATTGCCTAGTTTTCGCATATTGTTTAAAGGCCACGCTCCGGATTAGGCGAGCTCGCCTGTTCCATCCGGGGGTGGTACGAGTGTTGTATGTCGCACCCTTTTTGCGGCTTGAAAGTACGACAAAGGCGCAAGAGCTCGTTAACTTGCAACTCACACCTTCCGGCCGCAAGCCCACCCTTCGCTGTCGGTTGCACGTGGCGCTGCTTTGAAAAGGCGCGCGCATTTGAGCCAGCGGCCACCGCGCGATCCTGTGTCAATGGCACTGGAGCCAACTAGAGTCAGGCCGTGAACTCGTCCACGGGCCATTTCTTCTGATCCCAAGGGAGAATTATTGCTGAATATAGGGGAGTCTCTGTACGGGGCGTTTTCGGTGGTTCGTTCGCTTTCCTTCCTTTTACAGACCACCTATACCTATAGCTTCATAACTGAACGCTTTCCAAACCTATTTTACCCGATCTTGCTTTAATTCCTTAATTCCTTCGTATCACTGTCCTCAGTTTGGCTCTATTCTTCTTGTGATCCTTGATCAGATATTCGGTATTTGTTGACAAAAGGCCTCAAATGGAAGACCATATTGACAATATTCACAACAGAGCTTCAAAAGTGATTCAGCACCTCTTCAGAAATCATCTATTGCTCTGATCTTGCTGTATGGGATTAAAATCTTTAAAATGTTTGTGCTGCTCTAGTTGAATACTGTAGCTCGTTTGGAGACCGTTCCTCAAGAAAGATATCGAAAAAATGAGAAAGTCCAAAGGGCTTTACTAGGATGTTACTCCACCGCAATTTCCCTGACCCAAACTTCACCTTCTAAATATGCCTCCATATAGAATCGCTTGAAGCAGCTCAATTTGAAATCCTCTTTTTTATCGGAGAATGCAGTCAGATATAATCATGGCATTTCAAAATTTTAAGAGGCGAATTGCAGTTGCGTCCATCTAGGTAGTACTGATGTTCCGCCCCCTGGTGGAAGACGCGGTTGTTCATTTCAAATTGTTACAAAATGGGTATTTGCAGGCGCAGTGTCAAGTGAAAACAATTTTTTTGCAGAACAAGTGAATGGCTGGACAAGCTTCCTTCATCAATCTCTCTCCC
>MU868336.1:331576-345459 GCA_036418205.1 Ostertagia ostertagi | reverse complement strand
AGGGCGGAAGTGGTGTAGTGGCAAGTGGCGCGCTTACCACGCGAGCGGTCCGGGGATCAAATCCTGGGTCGTGAGTCGCCCGGGCCAACCAAGCCTTCCATCCCTCCGGGGTCGGTTAATTGGTACCAGACTTGTCTGGGAGGATAAAAACACTGACTTGTACATCGGCTGGCCCCCGCAAGTCATTGTATAGGCCACATCGCATTCAAACGCCACTACGAATGTACAAATGGAAGTAGAATGCGTGCCGCATCCCAAAAAGGGATTGATCAACGGCAAATGCTTTATCCTTTATCAAATTATCTACTGCAAACTTTATGATAGCGACTTAGTAAGTCAACGTGCATTTTTCACCCATAATCTAATGCTGCTGTGATGTTTAGGTGATAAATGGCCCTGCAAGGTAATAGCCTAATTTCGAATCGGTTCTGAGGCCGAGGAGGACAAGGACCGTCGCCATGTTGTTCTACCCAGAGCATCTTCTGCTGTGTCCCTGACTTCAATGTAGACATTCTTGATGAAGTCTCTCCAACCAGGGTGAATATCGGTCGAGGAAATCCTCGACAGGGGGTCGTACCTGTCGGGCTGGGTCATGGGGGGTCGTACTCTTGGGGGTCAGTAACAGCAGTGGTATCGTGGTGCAGATAGGTAAGAGGGTATAGCGCAGCAGAAAATGAAAATATCTGAAAAAAACATGATATTAAATTTTCTTTGCAGGTTCAGTCGCTCCATTCCTCCACCTTCATGAGAAGGGCGTATTTGAAGGCAGTACAAAGAATGAAAGTGCATCCCCGCAAAGAAGACTGCCACATGTGCGCACGCGCTGCAAAGGCACCTCCTCTGCCTATCGCTCGCTCCTTCTCCCTTAATACCTCGCTGAGAATGACACTGTTGTTAGGGACCCTGTCGCAAAAACGACAACCGTGAAGGAAAAGCCCTGGGCAAATGAAGTTGTTCTTCAGGTTGTAGGAGTTACGAAATGCGTTTACTACAATGCAGCTTCTGTCAACTGGTCATGATCATATAACACCTTTCAATCGATTCTGCAACTTCGAGTGGAGGTCGGATGCATGGCCTATACCAGACAAAATCGGATGATGACGATTGCCCCTTTTCTTATTGCTTATGTTGGAAGATTTTTCTAGACACATTTCGAGCGTTGCCAACGAATTACACTTGCAATGGTGAAGGAGGGAGCGGATTTTCAGGTGGCCGGATCCGTCCTCGATACATACTCGACGCAGATATCTTCTCAACTAGGAAATGTAGAAGAAAGCTAAGAAGACCATCAGAAAGCGCAAACCTTCCGCTTTCCAAAACTATCTTCCCTTTTTCAGGATCTTACGAATTAGAGAGATATTGCTTTTGAAGTGGCAAAAACTCGCATGAAAATTTCAGCGTCCTCGACGTTTACTCGACGAAATTTGAGAGACCCTATCTTTCTGCATGGAAGGCTTTCAGAGCAATTTCAATACTTCTTGGAAACGCGAAATCCAGCTCTATCTAACCCTACCTCAAACTGCTTCAAAGGTTATGAAATGGAGGAATGCAACCTTTTCATCGAGGGTGTAGATTTCGACGGTTTTTTTTTCGGGATTTCAGCAAATCTGACCCAGTGACAATCGCGCCGCAGCTGCCGTTGAATCGGCCGTTGATTGATACACTCGGCTGTTTCGATATACTCAAGCAGGAATCAAGATTAAATCGCAACCCCGTGCCTTCAGGATTTCTGTGCATTTCTGAACGAACCACAAAGTTAATGCCTCTTTCCTCGAGTCGATATTTCAGTAAATACACAAAAGTGTGCAGCGATGAAAGACAGTGCATAGATGACAAGATGAGGCGTCCATAGCATTATTTTGCAGAATTTTTTTTGATTTGTTTTGCAGGATTTTTTTGATTTTAATTGAATTAATTTGCTCTGTTAGAGGGGGTCGTGCCAGGATCTCGATTTCGGGGGGGGGGGTCGTACCTTCTGCGACCACGTACTCGACACGATTTTCACCCTGCTTTCTGCCATTTCTGCACCTTGCCCTGTAGTTCTTCTCTACTATCCGCTATCAGGGCGATGTCGTCAGCGTAGAGGATGGTCTTTAGTGGTCCTTCCATGAGGCCCTTCACCATGACATCTAGTGTTAGGAGGAAGAGGAACGGGCTCAGAGCTGACCCTTGGTGCACCCCAACCGTGATGTCCACCTCCTTCGTTAGGCCGTGTGGGGTGCGTATGGCTGCTTTGGCTCCTTCGTACATGTCCTTCACCAGAGAGATCAGGTGTTCTGGCACGTTTCGTTCCCTGAGCGCTCTCCATAGCACTGCTCGCGGTAGCCGGTCGAACGCCTTCTCCAGGTCGAGGAAGGCTAGGTAGCAGGGTCGGCTTTTCTCGATACTTCTCCATCACTTGCCTGCGATGAAGATGGCATCCGTTGTAGACCTTTCGGGCATGACCCGAACTGTTCCTGGGAGATCGGGACCAGCTCCCGCAGCTTCGAGTCGACCAGCGCTCGTACAGCTTCATGGTATGCGCAGTCAACTTGATCCCGCGGTAGTTGGAGCAGTCCATCGCGTCACCCTTCTGCTTGAAGATGGGGACGATAGTGCTTGTTCTCCAGGCATCAGTCCGTTTCTGTTATTAGGATGTCCAGGAAGTCTTGCGACGTCTTGTATCAACTTTTTGATCGGATATTATTTTATTTAAAGAGGTTTTCCGAAACTGTAGCAACCGTAGCACAAAGTCTTCATGTGCCTTGTAAGTATTAGAATTACCGAGGATGCTGTAGTAGTCATGCGCTAGCCTACTCAAAAAAAGGTTTGGATTTCTTCTCAACGAAGTTTCCTCAAGATGGCGCAAAACTTCCCGGATAACCCAATAAATATCTGATATAACTGAAGAATTTTTTGTTTCCTTAAACGTAACTCCGAGGGATTGGAGGGTTAGCTGAACCGCTAACAAAAAAGCGACGGTCTAGTGCATTGAATCCTCGATACCCCACTTTTTCCCAATGTTCAGATTAAGAAAATAAGAATCTAGGTTCTAGGCCTACACTGTGTGCAATGATGTTAATTGTCTGTTTTGTTGGTCGAGTTTTCAACCTTTTTTTCTTTAAATACAAGACTGAGTGCAACATGCCGTGTTATAGGAGTTGATTGCGGAAAAAATGATGCGATTGCCTAGTTTTCGCATATTGTTAAAGGCACGCTCCGCGATTAGGCGAGCTCGCCTGTTCCATCCGGGGGTAGTACAAGTGTTGATGTCGCGCCCCTTTTGCGGCTTGAAAGTACGCGACAAAGGCGCAAGGAGCTCGTCCAACCCGCAACTCACACCTTCGTCCGCAAGCCCCACCCTCCGCTGTCGGTTGCCACGTGGCGCTGCTTGAAAAGCGCGGGCGCATTTGAGGCAGCGGTCCCACCGCGATCCAATGTCATTGGCACTGGAGCAACTAGAGTTAGGTTCGTGAAACTCGTCCAACGCGCCCTTCTCTATCCCAAGGTGGAATGTGGCTGAAATAGGGGAGGTCTCTGTACGGGGCGTAATCGGTGGTTTCGTTTGCTTTCCTTCTCTTTTACAGACCACCTCCCACCTATAGCTTCATAACTGAACGCTTTTCCACACCTATTTTATCCCGAATCTTGCCTTTAATTCCTTAATTCCTTCGTATCCACTGTCCTCAGTTTGGCTCTATGTCTTCTTGTGATCCTGTCAAAGATCTTGGTATTTTGTTGACAAAAGGCCTCAAATGGAAGACCCATATTGACAATATTCACAACAGAGCTTTAAAAGTGATTCACTGCCTCTTCAGAAATATCCACTGCTCTGATCTTGCTGTATGGATTAAAATCTTTAAAATGTTTGTGCTGCCTCTAGTTGAGTACTGTAGCTCGGTTTGGAGTCCGTTCCTCAAGAAAGATATCGAAAAAATTGAGAAAGTCCAAAAGAGCTTTACTAGGATATTATTCCACCGCATTTTCCCTGACCCAACTTACCCTCTAAATATGCCTTCATATAGAAATCGCTTGGAGCAGCTCAATTTGAAATCTCTTTATTATCGGAGAATCCAGTCAGATATAATCTTGGCTTTCAAAATTTTAAGAGGCGAATTGCACTTGCGTCCATCTAAGTACTGGATGTTCCGCCCCACTGGTGGTAGACGCGGTTGTTCATTTCAAATTGTTCCAAAAATGGGTATTTGCAGGCGCAGTATCAGTGAAAACAATTTTTTTGCAGAACAAGTAAATGGCTGGACAAGCTTCCTTCATCTCTTTTAGCCTGTGATAATTCAGTTTCACTATATAATATTCACGATTATGTTAGCTTGTGAGCAAAAAGGATTGCAGTCTCTCAGTAAGCTTCAAATCAACTCTATACCATTCAATGGTGATGAAATATAATGGTGAAACGTCTAAAAGGTTGTGTTATGCTGTTGATCCAACTTGATTAAAATCTACAAATTCATTCAAAGCCTATTAGCCATTCTCAAAATGAGCCCAATTTATGACATCGCATGGTTAGCTATCCTCACAAGCGCCCCCGAGCCAGCCCCTAGGGTTCGTATTTAGATCAAAGAGGTGTTTCTACGCCCGCCCTAGTAGGGCTGCGGCCTCGCAGTAGGGTTATCTTTGAGGCACTAACCTTATGGCTCATGGCAATGCTCTTTGTTACTTCCAAATCTGTACACAAATTCACTGATCAACCTAGTGTATGACCCAGAGTTCAAAAAATACTCAAGGAATCTTTTGAACTGCCCCCTCTCTCGTTTTTATCCTTTACAAGTTGGTTAAGTCGGACGTTGACCCATCAATTATTGTGACTCAACTGAGGACGACTGCTGCCTTTTTAGCGTCTGATAGTATTTCTATTCGAATATGCTCTGTATGCCTACCAAGCGCGTCCACTGGACGTATAGAAATAAATAAATAAATAAATAATTCCGGCGGCAATATGGCTATTAGTCAGCCTAGTCATGGACTTATCACCTTGAACAAGGTTTTATCTAAGACCACTCAATGCAGGACCATTGTTCGGCAATCTTCCAAGCCGCTCTTACTCGGAATGATGTTCTTATAATTTTATTAATTCTCAAATTATGTGACCGATGAGAATTTCCTCTTCTCAACCATAGAGTGCCTTCCTTCAATCATTAGGGGAGGCCAATGCAGCCACGAAAACCACGTTGTGTTTTCTATACTACATTTTTTTCAGCTTTTGCCATCATTCTCGTAGGAAAAGCCTCACTGGAATGGGGCTTTATCAGAGGAATGATTGCAGAATCTTCGTACGCAGGCAAAGTAAATGGGAGATATATTTTACTAATGTGAATCCTCCCCCTACAACTTCTGTCTTGTGAGATGTTTATCTTTACTTCACTATCTCGTACCTCGGATATCTAAGCAGACTTTGAATAGAAAGGGTGCAGCGCGGACGGTCCTACTTCTGCTCAGCCCGGAGGTTGAGGAATCATTCACGGAAAGCTGTTCATTCTCACCTACCGTACGGCATCTGCCACGGTGGGAGGCGCCGGAAGTATTCTTGTAGCAAAGTGCATGACAGTTGTAAAGCCACATGTACGATTCTGGAAAGGTCCAACTGAAACCCGTTCACGTTCACGCTTTTAACGCGCGAGCATGTGTTTGCTTCCCTACGCCCACAGTTGTGTCAGTTTTGCAGCGGGAATACAAACTTCCTATTGCCTCCTTTTTTCCGGATAATATCAAAACCAGCGCTTATTTTTCCTTCTTTTTCCAACCAACCTTGCGAGCTAGGAGGGCCAAGGTATAAATTTTCGGCGAGCAATGGCAGGGCAAGGTTCTTCCGTGGACGCTTCTTTTAGTTTCCAGATCGACTCCCTAGCGGACCAGCCAAGCCTTTCATTTCTGTGGGGTCAACCACAGGCACTGGGCTCGTCTGGGAGGACGAAAACATGGACTTGTACATCGAGTGATTTTCGCAATCCATTGTACGGACAGAATTGCATCAATGATGATTCCGTAGGACAGTAAAGTTTACGGCGCATCTCAGATAGGGCAATCAGGGATACCAACGCACATCGCTTCATAGTATTCAGGATGTTCGGAAATCCGTCGTCTTGCTCTTGTTCTCACAATAATTTGGGGAATGGTGCTGATGTAGGTGTGTAGCAAGGGTTAGGAGAAAATGGCACTCGCAGGGCATCAAGAAAGGCTCTCCATTCTGAAATAGAGGCAATTAAAAACAAACACTATAAGACGAAACCATTATCCATTTATCGGTCTACAAGCCACTTGTTCATTTTCGTGGATTTTACGATTTACTTCAAAAGCCTTGCCACTTTCCTATGATACACCACTCATTCTTTTCCAGTGTACGGATGTGGTTTGTTTAATTTGACGTCAGCAGGTTGACCTTGATGGTGGTTTGAAAGCCATCTACGCTGACGTTGGCTTCGTTTTGAAAAGGATGGCCACCACTCCGGAACAGAGCTCCCTCATGGCACAGGGTTCGCTCTGGCATTTTCGGCTGCCTACTCATGCTTATCTATGTTGAATTTGACGTAATATTTACTCATGCTTATCTGTGTTGAATTTGGCGTAATATTGAAAAGCAAAGATCAATGACGCATAGAAAACCAGTTGTTATTCCTCAAAGCCGAAAAGGGATGCACGAAATCCCATAACGTACGCAAAGTATATCTGTCTGCTTCTCTGCTGAATTCGGTATCACCCGAAAAATGACGTGGAAAGGCCATATCAAAATTACGGCGAGTGAGGAGTTGGACAGATGTACGGCGCAATCATAGTCTGACAAGAAGGTTTCTCAGAAGGTGCCAAGCTTTTCGAAAACGGTTTTTTGCAGTATAGAGGGGGAAATACGAAACTATGGATCACCACTCCTAATGGACCCTTGTATAGCAAAAAAGAGGGAAAAGTATTACCTTGAGAACTGCACTGGATTATAACTTCAGCACTAGGCTAGGGCTACGGTAACCCATGCGCCAAGCAAAATGCATTCGCGGCGTGCGCCCACAATTAACATTGTTCTTGACGACAAAAGCTTACGCGATTCGTATGGGAATGGTATTGTTCACATATCCAGGTTTAAGGAGTGGTCACTTTTATTAAACTTTTGCAAGTTCATTGCAATAGGAAGGCACGCTTACCTTTGTTCATTGATGCTACGCTTCCAATGGCTACGGGTGCTGCACTTCAAATTGATGCGTTTTCGCTTGTGATATGTAGAGGGCACTCATGGTTAGATAGAATGGCGGGTGCAATGTGGCCGAGGAGAGGGAGTTTGTGAAAAGGCCTCAAGGAGTAGGGACGAATTCTAGAGAATAGAAAAATTGCTTCCGCACGTACTTCGAAGTCCTTCCCCTCCTTAAAAGCTTAGTCCCAAAACTGATTCCGTTTAACACAATTTAATTCTATGGACGCTTTTGCGGAAGCTTCAAACCAAATCTTTGTTGAATGTCCCACCACTCGCTCTCCGCGCACCATCAGTACTCAAAGCATCATGGGCTTTGGTCACAACGATCTTATGGGGTTAGCCTAAAATTCAATTAGCAGCCGCGAGGAAAACCGGTGAAACACTCATTTCTGTTCTTTTTCTTACGGTGAGGATTTGGCGACGAGGCAAATGTGCGATGCGACTTGTCAGAATCTCACGATAAGCTGGATTAGGGATTTCATAACCAGATTCTCGAAGTGTGCGAAAATACAACACCAAGTGCGAATTGTGTTGAATGAATGGCGATCATGTTGAACTTTTTGAACGAGAATAAAGCTGCGAAATTCGGTTAAGGAGAGATATGGAGTGAAGGGCAGCAACGTCTCCACTTCAGAATTACGAGTTTATTGTCCCTCTTGCGAATGTCACGCCATTATTTTGAACACGACCTCCAACCAGGGTCAACCCTATGTTGCTACAAGTAGCAACGGGGGGGGGTCGTATTTTGATGAGTTTGTAGAGGGGGGTCGTACTTGCTTCGGTTGTAAGAAGTTGCATGTGATGAGTGGGGAGCGGCGCGGAGAAAATTTGCCGTTTCAGCGCCCCCCCCCGCTCGACGGCATTTTTGGAGGAAAAAGTGGGCGGGGTTTGATGGAAGATGGAGATGGTGGAGGTAGGGAAAAGGGGTCGTATCAAATCCACCTTTGGGGGAGGGGGGTCGTAAAAAAATTTTCGAAAAGTAGCAACGATAGGACCGACCCTGCCTCCAACTACATAGCGTGCCTTGCTCTCGCAGTGTGTTGGCAAAAGTGTAATAAAAGTGACCAACTCCTTAAAAACGTGAATATGTGCACAATTCCACTCCATTGCCTTTGATTGGAAGCATTTGTTTTTAAGTCTAATGTTAACTGTGTAAGCACACCGCCCATTTTGCTTGACGCGCCAACTGAAATACGGTAGCCCCCGCCTAGTGCTGAAGTTACATTCTTGTGAGAACGACCGTTTCCCTGCTTTATCTGGCACATATCGTCCACAGCGCTGACTAGTGTCATATTAAAGTTTTTTTTAAATCGTACATTGAGATCAACGATATGTTACAAAATGATGCGTTTGTCCGAGCTGTATTTTGAGAAAATGTCATGTTTCATTCGGCGTAGCCTCTGTTGTGGTGAAGCTGCCGCATTTCATTGGATTCTGAGCGTATTAGTTGGGTTCCTTCAACAGTCGCAGGAGTTGACTACAGGTGACCTGACTTGTTACAGAGAGCTGGGAAAATATTTCTAGTGGCTAATTCGCAAACAGCTTACCACACTTGAATTAGAACTCTCTGCTGAACTATACAATTTTTCACTCCCTTCTGACTGATGCAGCCATTGGCGAGCTTCTTCATTAGTTAGCATAAAATCACCGCTCCTTAAAGCCAATAGTGGAGTTGTTCAGCCATCGCAACGGGTAGAACAGGGTAGAAGATGTAGAACGTCATCCTACACCCTTGCGATTTAGGACAGTTTATGAGGATTTCTTCATCCAAGCTCCAACGAATTTCCAGAAAGGACAGACCTCTAATAGACACTTGACCTCTGACTGTGAGTCACACTGAAGATAACGCGTACAGGTAGCCTTCAATGGGAAGACGGCAGGTCCGTATGGAACACTGTTCGTCTTCATAACTTTTTTTGAAGCCGTAGCCTTTTGAATGTAGGAGACCTAACCGTTTTCATACCACATTAACTTCGGCAAGGAGATGTATCACAAAGAAAATATTACTCCTGGCTTCGACCGATTCGTGACTCTGTAGTAGTCCATAATTCAGAACGCCAATACATAATTGGCATCTTTTCCCTTTCTTCCCTTAAAGAAAGCAGGTGGGGCATACATGATTCGGTTGGAGTTTGCTTCACCTGCTGACTCCCTCGTATTTTATTTTAATAATATTCACAATTTGATTAATAAATTCCTAGCTTGAAGTGCAAAAAGTGGCACGGGGGACACCATAATAGGTGGCTGTTTGGCCGATTCTCGTCGGCTGAACCTTCCATTTCGGTAGCCTGGAATGCAGTCAATTTTCAGTGAATATGAAAGGGAATCATAGCTTCATTATAGTAGATGGTAAGATCCTTCAAACAACATACGAGATCATGTAAAATATAACTTTAGAGAAATTAGTTCCACTTAAAACACCACTTATCAGATATTTGGTATCCTACTTATTTGACAATTAACACCTGTTAAGAACGGAGCTCAAACTAGCAAAACTTTGGATGACGACAACAGTTTAACGTGAATGTGTTGTCGTCATCCAAAAATGTTCCAAAAATGTTCCTTAGGTGTTTCAAAAAGTTCTGTCGTTTTCTGACACTCCACTTTTGGATGCTTCATTTTACTTGAAATCTAGAAAACTGCAATCGGTGTGGATATCATTTTGAAGAGCTTTCCAGCTCTATCCAATGCTTCAGCTCACTTTGTTTTAAACATTTTCTTATAAATTTTTTAAAGTTTCGAATGCGGTGTGCTCGATGACGTGAACCTCTTCTTCTAGCTTTAAATAGACCTGAAATTAGCGGGAGCAGGTCAAGATATTAACTTTGCACTTGGCCTGAATTCGCACCGAATATTCTTGCATGCAATAGCCCAAAAGCTATTGTAACGAAAACCAGAGCTTGGGCAGGGTCAAGCGAGGCGTCGAGGAAAATTTGGAAATACGACCCCCCCCCCTCCCTCCCCCAGAGGCCGAAGTCCATGAAACAACCCTCTTCAAAAGCCGAACTATGAAAAGGTTGTTTTCCCCCAAAACTGTTCATAAAAAAGCCCTGCTACCCCACCGTCCACCAAAAAATTCGTTTAAGAAGTACAAAAGTGAAAAAGTCAAAGAATGATCATTGATGAGTCCTACCAAACGAGCAAACGAGAAACGGAGCAAAAAACGACAAACTAGTCACTAAAAATGGCATACTATGACAACATCTCTTCTTTATTTATTTCCTTCACAAGACTTACCAAATTCTAGTACTACACAGATTATGGTTCTCAATTTACACGTCCCTTCAGTTGAAAGAAGCCTTGTAACCGCCTTCGCCAGCTGTGTGTTGACTGGACTTTGGCGTTGACCGTGGAGCAGCTTATTTACTATTGAAATTTGAACAAATATTCAAATGATTATAACTTTCTTCAAATATGACGAATTTTCAATCTGAAAGCAGATTTGGGAGTTAATTAACGAGGAAAATTCATGATGAGCACGAGTTTTTACACTTTCCGAAGCCATAACTTGCTTCATTTTCGTCAAATCTGAAAAGTTAATATGGCAGACAAAACTAGAAGATTTTCTCTATCAAACGGTTGCTAAAGCAGCTTCATACGTCCAGTATTCAAAAAATGGCCACGTTGAGGATTTTTGCAAAATTAACGAGGAAAATTCGTGATGAGTGCGAGTTTTTACGCTTTCCAAAGCCATAACTCCGTTCAAACTCATCCAATCTGAAAAGTTAATACGTCATCATAAACTAGAAGATTTGCTCTATTCAATGGTTGCTAGAACTACGTCACTATTTAAAAAATGGCCACGTTGAGGATTTTTGCCCGAGTACCGCCGAAAGGTACTTTTTCGCTGCATTGGCACTATTTCAACGACTATAGCTCCTTTCAGGGGCGATTATATACTGAAGTAGGAGCAGATTCGGAATCCTCGTGCTTTTCTCTTCCAAGAAGTGTAAAATTGTTTAGCGTGTCTCAACTTTAAAGGTTACATGCTTATGAATTTGACGCTGAAGGCTGCGTTTCTTGTTGAATAGTGTACTCCTCCTGTAATTTCACATGAACCCTTTCAGAATCCTCTTGATTTTTCCTGAATTGAGATTTTTCTCCAGAGAGCCGTAGTTGAAGCGCGCGCAACCAACTGGGCCCACTCTGGGATGCGCCGTGTGCTTCACATCCCTTCAGATTGAGGACTTACTTGAAAGATAAAATATCCCTTGGAAAACGTGCGAATTTCGGATTCTTTAACTTGTGTGGTGATAAAACACTGAAGTACTAAGAATTGCTAAGCGGACACCTCTGAATCACGAAGATTTTGTGTGGGCGGAATCAATTGTTATTGGAAATACTCTGGCCTGGCATCGACTCGATCCTTGATGTTTGTCCTCCGACGATGATCCTACTGCATCAATCGGGCCCGATCTCTTCCCCAGCGGGCCAATACGACCCCCCCCCCTGTGACATGTCGAGGATTCCTCAACGCACGCTTGACCCTGGCCTTGGGTATGATGAGAGTCGTGGTCGGACATCGGACGTTGCCACAGATTTGTCAAAAGTTCTGATTGAGGCATTCGTATGGACCATTGAGGAGGTTCCTACAACATATATGGTTTGTGGAGCCAAGTTACAAGGAGCTCTAGAAAGTCCAAAAAATTAATAGAGGCGTGCCGCGACAAACCACTAATTTGGAAGGTCGTACCTCAATTTCTAGCCTATTTAATGTAACAATACTAACTAATGAAGAAGCTCGCCAATGGCTGCATCAGTCAGAAGGGAGTGAAAAATTGTATAGTTCAGCAGAGAGTTCTAATTCAAGTGTGGTAAGCTGTTTGCGAATTAGCCACTAGAAATATTTTCCCAGCTCTCTGTAACAAGTCAGGTCACCTGTAGTCAACTCCTGCGACTGTTGAAGGAACCCAACTAATACGCTCAGAATCCAATGAAATGCGGCAGCTTCACCCAACAACAGAGGCTATGCCTTTTCTAAATGACGCAATTTCAAACTCTGACAAGGAACAGTCATTAAGGTCAATCCGGCCAGATGATATGAGATGCACATTTTCTATACGCACCAGACGCTGAGCTCAATTCTGCTTTCGTTATCTATTAACACGCACTTAGTACGCTATCCGTTAGACGACGGTGCAACCGAACGGATCTCTACCGACGAACCGTCATGAACAGTGACATTTCTCTCAAGATATCAGCATCAGACCAAACGCTCATTTTGTATACATAATGTTGTTAATCCAATGTACGATTTAAAAAAACTTTAATATGAACGGTATTAGCGCGTGGGACGATATGTGCACTCAGATAAAGCACTGGAAACGCGTCTCACAAGAATGTAACTTCAGCACTAGGCTACCGTATTCCAGTTGGCGCGTCAAGCAAAATGGGCGGTGTGCTTACACAGTTAACATTAGACTTAAAAACAAATGCTTTCAATTAAAGGCAATGGAGTGGAATTGTGCACATATTCACGTTTTTAAGGAGTTGGTCACTTTTATTACACTTTTGCCAACACACTGCGCGGGAGCAAGGCACGCTATGCAGTTGGAGGTAGGGTCGGTCCTATCGTTGCTACTTTTCGAATTTTTTTACGACCCCCTTTTCTCTACCTCCACCATCTCTATCTTCCATCAAAACCCCGCCCACTTTTTCCTCCAAAAATGCCGTCGAGCGGGGGGGGGCGGGCTGAAAAGGCAAATTTTCTCCCGCGCCACTCCCCACTGCATTTCTTACAATCGAAGCAAGTACGACCCCCCCTCTACAAACTCATCAAAATACGACCCCCCCCCCGTTGCTACTTGTAGCAACATAGGGTTGACCCTGGTTGGAGGTCATGTTCAAAATAATGGCGTGACATTCGCAAGAGGGACAATAAACTCGTAATTCTGAAGTGGAGACGTTGCTGCCCTTCACTCCATATCTCTCCTTAACCGAATTTCGCAGCTTTATTCTCGTTCAAAAAGTTCAACATGATTCGCATTCATTCAACACAATTCGCACTTGGTGTTGTATTTTCGCACACATCGAGAATCTGGTTATGAAATCCCTAATCCAGCTTATCGTGAGATTCTGACAAGTCGCATCGCACATTCACCTCGTCGCCAAATCCTCACCGTAAGAAAAAGAACAGAATGAGTGTTTGACCGGTTTTCTCGCGGCTGCTAATTGAATTTTAGGCTAACCCCATAAGATCGTTGTGCCAATAGCCCAGACTGCTTTGAGTACTGATGGTGCGCGGAGAGCGAGTGGTGGGACATTCAACAAAGATTTGGTTTGAAGCTTCCGCAAAAGCGTCCATAGAATTAAATTGTGTTAAACGGAATCAGTTTTGGGACTAAGCTTTTAAGGAGGGGAAGGACTTCGAAGTACGTGCGGAAGCAATTTTTCTATTCTCTAGAATTCGTCCCTACTCCTTGAGGCCTTTTCACAAACCCCCTTCCTCGGCCACATTGCACCCGCCATTCTATCTAACCATGAGTGCCCTCTACATATCACAAGCGAAAACGCATCAATTTGAAGTGCAGCACCCGTAGCCATTGGAAGCGTAGCATCAATGAACAAAGGTAAGCGTGCCTTCCTCTTGCAATGAACTTGCAAAAGTTTAATAAAAGTGACCACTCCTTAAACCTGGATATGTGAACAATACCATTCCCATACGAATCGCGTAAGCTTTCTGTCGTCAAGAACAATGTTAATTGTG
>MU868336.1:286274-322288 GCA_036418205.1 Ostertagia ostertagi | reverse complement strand
ATCGACTTCTTGGATATCTTCCGTCCTGATTTCGTTTTGAACTCGAGAATTTCATACAGGAAGATAGGCGTTATGGGAAGCATAGTATTTCACGTGTTCTGGCGGATCCATTCACCTAGAGGAGCAGGGTAATTACCGTACAGTAGCGGTCAAAGTGTTCGCGATAACGATTTCCACTGCAACATATTTCTCGCTCGAGCAACGCACTACAAATATTGGTATACTAAGCTTCCTAGTGTTTTTATCTCTTCAAGTTTGACGAATCAGGATATTCAATGAGGAAGCCTTCGATGCCACCATTGATTTTTTACTCACAAAAAAAGAGGAGCACGAAAAACGTTAAAGCTACCACTTATGGCCACTACTGTATCAGTATGAGGAACTGTGAATGGTTGACTCTCTAAAAGCTCTCCAAAGTTAGTCTTTTTGCCTTTCCTGAAAAGGAAAGAATGGTGTGAGTCGATATAAAAGAATGTACACAAGTCGATATAAAAGATGTACATGCATTCGTTAATTGCAATTATCTATAATAAATTCGGGAAAATTTGTCTGCCGCTTTTGTCTTCTAGATCAGGCTCCAATATGTTGAACTCAATAACAGAAATTCCTGAAGTATATAGATATCCTCCATGTAAGGCGGATGAGGACTGATATTCTGGTGTGCAGCATCATCCAAAGCAAACTGATTCGGACCACCATGTCTTCTTACTAGGGAGGTCGTCCAGGGTGTGCAAAGCTTTTTCAAAATGGTTCCTTGCATGACATTGGGGCACACATGGGGACCGCAGAAGCATGGTTCATTTTGCCCGAACGGCTCTTTGAATTCCAGAAAAAGATTCTCTAGTTCGATTGTTCGATTCCTCGTGGTGACGAATTTTTGATTTCGTGTTGTCGTTTCCGAATTCGCGCAAAATGGAATTAGCATGAGTAATTAGTACCAAATTCATGATTAGAAACGTCAGTAACCCTTACAAATAGACTTTGATTGAAAAACTGGTGAAAAACTGGGGACCCCCTTTTCTGGTACTCAGGGGCCGTTAAGGAAAAATTAACCATGGTTTTGTGGTTCCCGCATTCGCCTCTATAACATGCAAAAGAAAATTTTGAAAAAGCTTGGCACACACTGAAAGTCCTCCCTTGTTAGAGTAGTAACGTCCAGGTCGCAAAAAGAAGGTTGGAGCTTTGCTGGCTTCTCTTTCTTGGGTTTGCTTGAAATTTCCCACCTTCAATGGCGCCACGGAGTACCCAAGGCATGCACTTTTTGTCTTCTATTATCAAATCCAAAATCTGTCCTAGTTGGTAGCAAGATTCTAATTGTGACTCACAGCCGAATAATTGTTGCCCGTCGTAATTTTTTGTTTTACTTGAACGATTAGTGTGAAGTATTTCCTTCTTTTCTTTTCGAGCTTACCATTTCTTTTCGAAAATCTTTTAGAAGTTATGAGAAGTTAATGAAATCAAATGAGATGTTTGAATAGACGCACTGCTCATCCAAAACAGCTCTGCCTTCTACGACAATTCGCGGGCGACGGCATGCTTCGAATAAGCGCATAAGTCTCTTTTTAAAGCATTTCTCACTTTTTGGAGGCATTGATCTCACTTTTTGAGTCTTCTTCTTTAGTGTGTTACCATCCAAGTGCCCGCTTTTTCAGTTGCCTCATTCCTCAACGCTAAACTTTCGGGTGGGTGAGCGATTCTGGTCGGACACTTGTAGGTGAAATCATATCGAAATGGACATCAATATTGACCTCAAACTGCACAGGTCGTGATGAAAGGAGCTGTTGAGCATTCTCGAATTTCACAATATCAGTTTGACAACAATCTGTTGCCACTTACAATCTCTGTAGTTGAGGCGCTGCAAGTATTCCTGAGACTGCTGGGGTTTTTTTTGTGAAGAGACTGGCGATGGTTATGAGTAACTGTCGAGTTAAAGGAATCTTGCGCGGAAAAATCATGATATTTCAGCTATAAATTACTGGCTTGAGACTCATTATCCACGATAATAGTGAAAAGAACCGAAGTATTGCTTTCGTTTTGATTAGAAATTCGAAAACTCGAAAAGGCTGCTACGCGTTCGAATTGCCCACGGACGTCTTTCACGAATGCTGGCGACGGGGATGCTCAAACTTGGTTGTTGGAGTGCATTCACTAGGGCTCTTTCTGGCCTTCTGCTTCGTTGCATTCACATCTTACGCTTCTACTCCATCCTATTCCATCGATCGATTGGTCTCCACTCTCCGAAATCGCGCGCTTTAACCCGGATTCTCTCATTGCGTCGCCTGGTACGTAGCCGGCCAAACGCCGTCTTCTTTCCATGCCTCGCCTGGCTCTGCCTCCTGGTCCTTCGATGGTCCATAACGTGTAGTTTTTGTACGTTTGTTTCTCTTCAGAAACCGAATCTTCATGCGTGAAACGTTGTGTGCTATTTCCAGTGATCACAGCTGACATATTCATGTTATAAACAGAGTGCAAGGATTTTCCGCGCAAGATTCCTTTAAGGTACAGGTAGGGCAAAGGCAAGCAGTTCGTTGGCACACGCATGTTCCTTCATCCTGCTCTTCCCACACAGAAACCGATCTATGTCAGCAGAGCCTTTCATTGCTACGGACTGTCTAACTGTTACAGGTCTGCATGGGAAGATAAATACGGAGAATTCTTCATAGGTTGGCAAGTCATTGTACAGGGCAGACACGCATTCAAACGTCACTGTTTCTCCAAATCGTGTGCGCTGCGCATCCTGGGGTAACCAAATAGGCGTGAGCTGTCATTCGATGGTATTCAAAACGCATACAACAAGTTACTTTTTTTGATTCATTTCGAGTTAGATTAGTAGTTGGATGTTCGTTCAGACGACCCAATTCGAACTCTACCACAAATGCTGTCTAAAAATGACTAATGAGGCCTGTTTCCCTTCTCTGTTCGTCGACACTGATGTCACCACAAGATCGCCGTTATTATCCGGTGATCTTGTTGTGATTTATGTCATCTTTCATAAAAACGATTTAGGGTGAATTACGAGTCGGGAGACTTTTGGGATAAGATGACCATCATTCTGCCCCTCCACTCGAATACGATCCCCTCTCCATCTTTGGATGGTCAGTGGTGGCGGTGTACTCTATGTGACACACAGCAAATTCACACCCAAAAGCTCCAAATTGGGGTAGAGTGGCAGGAGCAGGGTTAGAGGGAGGTAGCTAGCGGGCACATTTGACTGTTGAACTGCACACATTCTATTTTTTTCGCCGCTACATCATTTTTCCATCTATTCCACATTTTCACGACCGTGTACAATCACCAATTTACAAACGAAACTCCGCCGTGGAATCCCTGATCCTGAGTCGCCCTGGTTTCAAAAACAAGCTAGAGCTATTGGACTCTCTATTTTTCGGAGAGACCTTATTGATTATTGAACTCGTCTGAGAAAGTAGAAACATCACACGAACATCGGATAATGACACCTTTGCATATACCTTGTCAAATCCATCTTCAATCCTGAATGGAATTCAAAATTTAGTGCTAGTAAAGGCTTGCCAATAAAGCTATTCGTTCAGCACCGATTTCAATGTTTAATAAGTTCCAAGAAAACAAGTTTCTAGCTTGCTTCGCCTACAAGTTTTTCATAATTTCAAAAGATTTCTGAGTTTTAAAAGATTACTGATCTGATGTGATGCATCGGAAGATAATCGAGGTTTTTTGAGAAAATTTTGACTTCCAGAAAACAGTTTTCACTGACACAGCAGATAGTCTGCACTCTGAAGATATTGCCTTTCCTAAGCTTCTCAATGATAGTGAGTCAGTCCTTTGATTTTCTCTTTGCAGAGGGTACGAGAAATTCTAGGCGTTCACACTGCACGTCTGGCTACATAGCCCTCAGACTACGACTTTTTTAAAATTAAGTTACCGATGTGTCTTATGTAATACCTATCCCTCCTTGCAGCAACTAATCACCCATAGAAGTTTGGCTGGAGTACGCTACATCTGACTTAAAATTTTGGTCCAGGGACCATACGCGCGGTAACGGCCCCTCTTGTACCACGCTATCACCGCTCAAATGAGTATTTTCAAAATGTAAACTGCTAACTCAATCAACAACCTCAAATGCATAAATACCACATCTCATTCGTGCAACGAAGCCAATGTCCGGTAACGCCACGCTTGGGTAGAACGCTGCACTCACGAACCTGCAATCTGTAGAAGCGCTGCTGGTCTGAATGAGTGCTCCTGTTATGACGAGTTTTCGTCGTCTTCTGCTGCATCAAAATTTGTTTCCTCATAGCAGTCCTCCAGTTTCACCTCCGCACCATTGGTACCGTCATAATCTTGAAGGATGAGATCTCCAACGCTGTCGTGGAACGCCACGTAGTTCTCTGACTGGTTCGACTGTTCAAATGCCCTATCTTTTATCGTTCGCTGGCGCATCTTGCACATCATACAAATGTAGGGTGACACCAAAATCAATAGCACAATTATTAAAAGTGTTTGAGTCTCAAAAACTAACTATTTGGGAGCAGGCGTACGCTGACCAATAATTTGCGATACGATATCCCTTATTGACTTATCCAGAGTAACTCGCTTTGGATTTTGAGGATTTGTTTCCAAAGTAGAAATAATAGCATTTCTACGTGAGCACAAATCCGCCATCAAGCAGGCATCTTATTCTGTCCTAAAACTGTGATAATGCCTTTGACTACGGAAGTGGTACAAATGTGTACCATCAGTAGTCAAAGAATTAAAGGCACGCTTCGTGATCAGGCGCGCTCGCGTGTTCCATTCCAGAGGTAGTAGACAGGCGGACAAGCGTTGATGTCGCGCCCCTATTGCCGCTCGAAAGCGCGCGAGGAGAAGGCAGGCACAAGGAGCTCGTCCGACCCACAACCCACACCTTCCTCCGCAGGCCCCATCCTGCTCTGTCGGTTTACACGTGGCGCTAATTGAAAAGCGCGTGTGCATTTGTGGCAACGGTCCCGTTGCTACCCAATGTTATTGGCGCTGGAGCAACTAAAGTCAGGTTCACTCGTCCAACGCGCTCCTTCTCTATCTCATGGTGGAATGCGGTCGAAATGGGGAAGTCTCTGAGTGGGGCGTAATCGCTGGTTTCGTTTGCTTTCCTTCTTTTTCCGGACTACTTCCCATCTCCAGTTTCATAATCTAACACTTGACGATCCCCATTTTAACCCGAATCTTGCCTTTAGGTTCCTCCATGGCCCGATAAACTGCTCCCAACGGTATCGACCATTCTACAGTGTGGTTTGAAGTCTCCGCTCCCGTATACTTATGTCATCTGTCACTGATGCGCACCACAATATGCAGCAATAGGCCAAAATGTCCTTTAGAGATTACAAGTCATGTTATAAGTTTAGTACACCCTCAACGCCTGCAACACTTGATTGAGTCCGATAACGCGGTTTCTCTGTGAACGAAGAGATTTACTACTAAACAGAGTGCTTTTCTTTTTATCCCTTGCAATTAAAATCGCAACTCGTGATGAGAGAACGCACCAGCGGCATCAATCTTCTAGCATTTAACGTGACGCACGAATTGAAGCTATTAGCGCCATCCTGAACGCACTTATTCGGATACTAAAGACAGCTGAATCATGTTTTCTACTTCAAAACAGTTCCAGCTTGTCTGACTCTGCTCCGTTTAATTCACATCATTTTCATCACTTTGCTAACTGCTGATTCTCATTGCTGCTGAGTGTTGGTGCCGGCCACGCCCAACCAGCGCTCTTGGTCAATTTTTTTTGCATGAGATTCACACACATGTGCTTTTCCTCAAGAACATGGGCTTTTTCGCATGAATTCGCTAGATGAAATTTATTTCTTCATTTTTTTTAGCTTCGTTGCCATTATAACTCTATTTTTTCTACTGTCAGCTTTTGGGTGTGAGAACCTTGACGAATGCGATTCATTGCCACATCGTCGAACTTGGATCGAAGCTATGAAAATGTGATAAAGGTAAGATATTTGCGGGGAATTTCAGTTGAAACCGAGAAGGATCATGTTGTATTTGAAAGACTGGAGGAGTTCTCTGCACTTTGATAGTGGTCGTTGCGTTTCTCATTTCCGATTTCCGAAAAATCCTCAACCGAATACTCGCAGCTGCAAACACGACATTTTTGCAAAGCATTGTTGTGAAATAGTTTGGCTGCGAGCCAATATTTAGGACACAATCAATTGCTACGAACAAACTGTAAATAATCAAGCACAAACATTAATGAGCCATTCAACATCCTATTAGCGGCACGGTAATTATGTAGTACACAACTTACTTTGCACTGGATAAGTAGGATCACTTGTCACCCAAGGGAGTTTGCATCGATTTACCAGTGATTTCTTGTTTAACGGTATCATTGACGCTTCAGTGTCACTAATGCTCCCATTTTTGAACGGATTTAGTGGGATAGGGAAGTATTGGTGCACATATTTCATGGTTTGTTTCCTGTTGGTAAGCCCAGCAAATCGGAGGCATGAGTGTGGACGGGAACCTTTGTCTGGACAACATTAAGTCGCAAGCCTTCAGGGATGATAAACATAAGCGAGGGAGCCTTCTACTTGCAACATCGAACACGAAAACAGCCTTAATAACTCTATTCAAAAAGAATTGCGACACTTTCGAAAAACACCCCGGATAATGAAAATGCAGAAGTGCCCACCGACACCTGAACAGAAGTGCCGCCAGTAGCCATTTCGTATGGACGTCGGCAGACCCTGAATTCAGACTCAGATCATACGAAACATCGTAGAAGTTCACAACATAATGTAGGCAGTCTTTGTCATTGAGTTAGCAAATGCTGAGCAGTATTTATAACTCGGACTCTTAGGCGCGGGTTGTTATCAAACTTTACTATTTACAATCTACATGAAAGGTGCACACTAAAATTTTGCCCATCCATCGTAGCTATGAACCCAACCTGAGTGGTGTAGCTGTAATTGGTCACTGGATCGTCCAAAAACAGAGAGCCCAGTTTGTAGTTTTCAGTTGAGAAATGAGATCCAAAGCTCTCATAAACCCTGTTCACAAGACATTACGGTTTGGAGCTGAATGAATTTTTTCGGAAATTGAAGCAGCTTCACTGCCCGAGAAGAAATAATGCATATGGTCTGTGACTTAGCTATAAAGTCTTTTACTTACAATCTTCAATATTTTTAATTTGTAATTTTTTCGTTTTTGTTTTCATAGTGGTTGGGGTTCGAGGTAACTACCATTTATTTTCGAGCGTGTGTGTGAGTGGGGGGTGGGGATAAGAGTAGCAGGATGGCCGAATAGGCGCCGAATAACCCCATGTGTAGAAAATCACCCAGCCAACTAAGCCGTTTATACATCTAGTACAACTGAACTGGGGACAGGAAGTATGCTAAAACACTGTGTGATCCCTATAGCTCCCCGCTCTTGTGTGGTAGGACCTATTCACACACCTTCGTTGAGTACCTCTAAAAGTGCATGGTGCACGGCGAAAAATTGTTCATTGTATATTTCTCGTTTTCCCTTTCATGAAGCTCATCTGACCCACCACAGACGGGTGCGGTATCATGTGACGCGCGCAGCCGCTGGGCTCAAATTGCCCTTCGGCTTGTTCGGCACTTTTCAAGGTCCGATAAATGCCAGCACACGTTTTGAGGAACTGCGTAAATATTACCTTTCAACGAAATACTAATAGATCTCTAATCAAATAACGTATAGTTACCCCCGAAAAGGAACCGATCACAGATTAAGCTGTACCCTGTCTTTTTATTACTATTACTTCCACACCTAATTTAGGGCATCGGTGGCTTGCGAAGCTCAACGTCTGTATTCCTCATGACGACATTCCTTCTATCGTCGCTATTCACTGTATTTTCGAACCTTCTTACGGCAATTCTTCTGATTAGAAGTCGTCGACGAGGATCAGTATCAAATTTGTTCATTATTAGCTTAACTATTGCGGATATGTTCATTGGTATGACAATGCTACTGCTGTTGGCATACATTTTGCTAGTGTCGAGGTTGGTATTCCGAGTGCTTCCGCTAACTTTCTTTCCTTTTCCTTGGGTCTGATTCAATAAACGGCAGCACAGCCATGAGGATTGACGGCCAGTGCTAAAAAAGCGATAAAATTACTGAATGAGCATACCATAGGGCCTCGAAAATCGAAATTGGAAAAGGTGGGACAGTGAATTGGTCGCCTTCCAGACGGCACAATTTGGAGCGATCAATAATTCATCTAATATTTTCCCAAAAATAATGGAAGGCATCCAATCCTTTTAAAAAATTTACGTCTTCGCAGAGGGTCCACTCAAATATGTAGCATGTCTGTTTTTCATTTTTCGCGTTTGCAAAGTGAATTTGGTGGAAAAAAAAGTATCGAAGATAAACTTCTGTGGTGACTTGCGGCACAAACGTGTTAGATAACAAGCACAGTGGTGACTCATTTTTTCTACATTCAAATTCAATGAAATTTTGAGTTTATAATTAGTGACCTTTTAACATTTTGAATTTGGAGTATTGCGACTGCGGCTCTAACCCGGCCGAGTTCTTCCAAATTTTCGTCCCAAAAAATTATGTAGAATGAATACCTATTCGAGAGGATGGGACGGGGGGGGCTGCTCGTTTTTTGAGTTTGTTGAATGCGATTGAATATGATTTGGACGGGAGCAATAGCTGAGTAGTACAATTTATGCTCACTATAGTTACCGATAATCGAGAGGATGGTCAACGGGCAGAATACTCATACAGTAGATCCTTCATTCATCTGTTATGAGAAGACCGACGAGCTGTTACTCTCACCTTTTCTGCACTCGCAGAAGTAGCAGATGAAGCTGTGCGCATGATTTCTGAGTCCCGATAGTGGTTCCTCCTCCAAATTCCAATCCTCCCTTGCTTCTCGTATGCGGTTTTCTTCGGATGCTTAAAGGAACGAGTCGCCATCGAGTTGATGTTGTTTGAGTTTAAAATTAGACAAGATGTGCGAGCAGGAGCGTCAGTGGAGAAAAAAGCAAAAATCATCGTTGAAGCACTAAAGCTTTTTCCATGAGGTTGACCGTGGCAGGGCAGATAGACAGCGAGGAGAGGGAGAATACGAGAGAGCACTTGGTACGCGAGAGGGCTATCTCCACGCTATGCTATTGATAACAACTACGGCGGTCGCAGCGGTCAAGCTAAGTCGTGAGTTCTTTTGGCAAGCACTTTCAAGCTGCAATGGTACCACCATCCCCTTCAAATAGAATCCCTGCTACAGACTCAAGGAAGGATTCCTCTTAGTTTCGTTCCGGCCGTGTCTTCAAAAGGGATAACCCAGGCAGAAGTCATGTGGACAATCCCTTCCTGTCCGCAGAAAAGAGCTCTCGAGAAAAATCGCGTGTGTGTGGCACTCCCGTGCATGAATCACTCGACAATACGCGCTAGGGACTCAAAAATTTAGCTGCAGCAGCTGCAATTCTTCATTTTTCTTTTACAGCCGCCCTATTTCACAACGGTATGTACTTTCCTGTTCGTATACAAGAAGCACTGTTTGGTCCTGGGGTATGCATTCAGTACGTTTTGTCGTGCACTCACCGTACACAGTCACCGTTCGAGGAATAATGCTGATGTGCTCCTGGGAACGGGTACAACGAGGCCAGTTCGAATGGCCCTCCGTACACGACCGGGAACGAATCCCTGACTGGTTCGAATCTTCAAACTGGAGGGGGAGTTTGGTGACGGAGAATTGACCCCGCCTGGGTTGGGAGGTTTGTTCCCGGCAGGTTACAAACACTCCAGGCTTAAGAATGCGTTCCCGGTCGGGCATTGTGCACCTTTCCCCTTGACTTCGCAAACTCGCCCCCCCCCCTCTACCAATCCCAAGGATGTTAGATGAAAAAAATATTTTGATCATAAATTCGATCGTTACCCAATGGTTGAACACAGTTTGAAGCTTCAGGACTAGACACTCCACCGTCAAATCGATTTCACGTCATCAGTCATTCAAGTAATCGTTTCTCTCATCTTGGTCAATTCTGGTCTCCGTTATACGAACTGGAAAGGTTCCGGGAATTGTTTGGCCCAGCGGAAATCCTGATATCAGAAATGAGAATTGGGCACCTTCACCTCCCTGCACTGCGTCAGCAGTTAATCAGCCCTGCATATCTGCATGTCATTCACTAAAGCTACATAAATAATTGCACCCACGCCAGCAGTGCCGCTGCGCTGAACACCCTTGTTGAAAAAGGATATGCAACGCTTTGCTGTCCCAATTAGATTTTGATACACAAACGAACATCTGCGTTTGTTGTTTTGACTTCATGCTCATTTGACAACAGTATGAATTTTTCATTGTTTTTTCCAGTTCCTCTTGGCAATTCCCATTGCCGTGGTTATGTGACGCATGGCAAGTGACGGATTTCATCCTGTCGACTGTCAGTCTTTACTCGATATGTGCAATTGCTCTGGATCGCATTCTAAATTTGGTAGGATTTTATAATATCCACAAAAAAGCTTGTCCACGCGTGCACGCCTACCCAAACGTCATGTGGAACAAAGGGATAAAGATTTTGACATTGGCATTTAGGGATTTGTGGGCTCAGTATTATTTCATACAGCATTAAATGGCTCAACTCTTCAATGAAATCATAGGAAGAAAATGACACCCAATTCGAGAAAATTGTTATCCAAGAGTTTGAGAGAAAATGCTCCACGAGAGGCTCAAAGGCTAGCTAGGCTCTCCGAAGGGGATAAGGAAAAGAAGCTGTCGGAAACAGACCATTTGAGGACTTGCTTTTTCCTAACCAGATGGCGGGTTTGCGAAACAGGTATAGACAGATGTGGAGCACTGGATGCCGAGGCGAGGGTATAAACGAGCGATACGGGATAGTGCAGAGAACTATCGAGACGGCAGGTACCATAACTGTAAGCGTGCGCATTCGCTTGAAGTACGCTGTTCTAAGCAACTCCAGACGCCCTTGCCAGACCTTTGCGGTTTAATCGAGCACTACTCACGCGTTTTGTAGAACCAGACACAGGAAGCTGGACTGCTGACCTGATCGCGAAAGGTGCCTTCAGATGAAAAGTTGCATTTATAATGCACCCAGAGCATAATACATAGGGTAAGTTTGTCTGCTGCGCTGCCAAGAAGCATAAAAGAGTCACCAGCTGATGACTATAAGACCAAAAGCATCCCACTATCGCTGTTCAGTACTTTCTATTGGAGTAAATTTGTGAATAAAATAGGGAATCATCTTGAGTAGAAGTGTGGGGTTCATGCTGAACAATCTTCACATATGTTGATTTTCTGCACTTGTGAAAAGCTTCAGAAAAAGGAAGAGGAACTCCCGTTTCAGCATCAACATTGATGCAGCAAAACTTTCAAGCGCCTCACAATAGAATTCGGAGAATGACAGAAATTGACAGCTCTTCTTGTGAAATTAATTTTGGGACCCCACTTGAGCTCCAAGACTTTTGATTAGTTTTGCTGTCCTTTTTGAAGTCAATCGTCGTAGTTTTGCAGCGAAAAGATCATTTTTGCTATGTTGAGTCTTTTTAGCGGTTTTCGTTGTAGCAAACAGGTAATGAAATGCACCTTTGTGCAATAGGGAATGTAACGAGTGACAAAATGAAACGCTCTTTGGTCGCAACACAAAACTTTATTTTGGGGGCCATATCCTGAAGAAATTCAGTGCTCTTTGAGTACCCGTAAAGGGCAAACAGGATGTAGACACATTTTTTTCCTCTACATTAGATCACACATCCGGTTCAGCTGTGTCCTACTGTTCAGTTCTCATTACCCAGAACTAATTACTTTTGACTTCTCTGCAAAGCAATTTCCAGTGAAAATCAGCAAATGGCATCTGTCAGGAAAATCTTGCCGTCCGACATGAAATGCTAATGGACGGCAAGGAGGATCTTATCTTGTTTTTAAATATGAATGATGTTCAATTGGTTTTCGGTACTCGAAAAGGCTTAATCAAGGGTTCATTCGGTTTGCTCCCTCTTTCGCTCTGAAGCATAAAGTTTAGCCAAAGATGTGGACACCATTAAAATTCGTATATTTCTATATTTGACGTGGAATGAACAATTACATCTGCAGCTTAAGTGTAAGGTAATTGTTCACAACGAATCAAAAATAGAATTGCTCTAGACTCCTAATGTTGAGTAGCGCAGTTAGCAGTGCACCATCCACACCATGTATTATATTTCCTCTCTCAGGAATGGGATTAACTTAGTGGTTAGCGAGGATATCCTTTTGAATATTTGTGGATTAGTGGGAAGTGTATATATAAATTGTGAGCAACGAGTAGACAGCTAGGTGCTTGCTGCTTGCTTCCCTACGGGTTGCACTAAGCTTGGTTTCCAAGCAGGGTCGCTCCTATCGTTGGGACTTTTTGCAAAATTTTTACGACCCCCTCGTTCATGACAGATTTCATACCCCTTCTTCACAACCTCTTTTTCCCTCAAAAAACAACGTCGAGGGGGGGGGGAGCACATAACTACTGTGAAAACGTAAAATTTCCCTCTATTTTACCTGTTTTCCCTTATATTTCGACTACAAGATATCCTGGTAGGATATATGTATATACGCATGCTGAAACGGCAAATTTTCTCCCGCGAGCTCTCATCTCGTTACAGGTTATTTCGTGCTACCGAAAAAAGTACGACCGCCCACCAAAAACTTCAACAAACTACTACCCCCCCCCTTGGTACTTGTCCCAATGTGGGGTTGACCCTGTTTTCAAGGACAGCAGCTGGGTGGTCATATGTTGTAGTGTGTAACCAGTACAAGAAAACGTCGGGGAACGTGACGGCATGTGGGTAAGACCTCACTTTTGATGGTACACTATGTTCTGCGAGCAGCGCTAACGATAAGGCTCATGTTAAGACTCACAGAACAGTGGGATCTGCCTACAAATGCTTTGTTGTACCGACAAGATCGAAGGCATATCCGCCGTAAGAAAAGTCTACCATTGAAAGTCAAGGTATAGTTGTGATAAGGAGTGTAAGCGTAAAAGAAGGGAAAAATCATCGAAAACATTAAATTGAATGCCTCTTTCCTGTGGGATGACTACAAACACAGAAGTAACAGAACCGCTGCTATTATGAGCTGCTGAAAGGATTTACATCAGACCTTTCTTTTGGTGTTACGAGAAAGCTCCTTCACCCGTATGTAAAAATACCCCCCCCCATGAGGGCCGAGACATTAGCCAAAACAACCAGGCTAAATATGCACATTGGTGGGACTCACTGGTAGCTCAGTCATTTATGGAATTCGTTTGAGAGGGGAACTGCAACAAGGAAGGGGTTTACTATCCGCCTGACTTCGTAAACAAGTGACCAACACTTGGTAGATGTGTCAAGCTGGTTTTCTGATCGTTTAGCAGATCGAGTCGCTTCAGCCTGAATCAAAACAGATTTCAGGAGAAACCTCTACATGCGTTCAAGCGAAGTCGGCGTATTGCTCTCAGAGTGATATTCTGCGTATGGACAGCCCCTCTCGTGATTTGGCCACCTGTGTACATCATCGTGGCAAAACACAGCCGAAGCACTATGGGCAATGGGAATGGGGTTATCTGTGCAACGGGTTACAATAACACGGTGCTCATCTTCATGGTGTCGCTACTCGTATTTTATATCCCATCAATTTTATTGGTACGGGCATCATTCATACACTAGTAGTACAGTACTCGCCGTTTGAAATCGAAAATTCACGCGAATAACGCGAATCCTCAATAGTTTCGTGAATTCGTTATAACTCGGTTCAAAATTGAGCTTTCGAGAATCCGAAGATACCTTTGAATTCAGCTCGTCGGACACTATAGAACTATACTTTAGAAAAACTCCATATAGGATTGCGCCATGCACTCGATTTTCATCTCAAAACGTAGTTGCTCGCATGTGATGAGTATATAATCCCCATTATGCGGGCTGACCGCTACACGCAGAGAAGGGCCTTAAAACTTACCCCAGAATGCGCCACGTACTCAATCTCATCCACTACATTCTGAGATTAAATGAATGTTATTTTCCGAATTCTTAGATCTTCATTTCGGTTTTAAGCGCTTACTGGCTTTACGTGTTCCCTCTGCTCTCAATATCCCATCCTCCGTATATCAAGTGGAATCTTTGATCAGTTCTCAGCAGGCATAGTGGGCCTATTATGTGACATTTTCCATTTTCAGAGGAGATGTTCTGCAGAAAGCAGTGAAGATAGCGAACAATTTACTTCACCGCCGTAGACTACGGTCACTTGTCCGTAAAGATTATATGGAAACATTGGTCGCAGGTGAGCGTTTCTTCTGTGGTGTGGCCCCAAACATGCCTTCTCGTCATGCCCTTGTTTAAAGTTCAGATTTTTTGCATTTTGCGATGAACTCGCAGACCTGAAATGTGCCCCGTTAGCTTCCCCGTGAAAAATGCTGTCGAGTGATATGCATTCCCCCAGTTGAAATTTGGTTTTTCACAGTTTTCAGCCTGTAACTTTCCTGAGTCCACGGTGTTCGCACTGCCCTATTTCGCGACATGGGCAAGGACAAGGAATACGAGCTCAACGTCGGCCACGCCAGTTCAATTCAGTGGGAGCGGTTCTTCCGCGACGTATGTGTGGAGCACTTCAGGAGGAACCCGCCGATCATCGGAAGGTTCGGGTGCGAGATGGAACTAGCCGAAACACTGGTTATCAAACGCAAATACAACCGCCGACGTTGGGTACGCAGGCACAAGTGGCTGTGTGGAGGCGTTGAAAGAGGAAGTGGACTCGTTCGGATGGTCCGAATTAAAGACGTTTCAAATCTACTGCGGCTCCTCATGAAGTAGTACATCGAGCTCGGTACTACCATCCTCAGTGATAGCTGGAGAGCTTACAGTCGAACTGCTGCTTTGCCCAACGCATACAGGCATCTCCAGTAAAAATGTGAAATATGCTTCTGGCTTGGCTCACAGTTTTCCACGTCTGGCTACTTCCTGTCGTGGGAAAGTCTCCGATTCGGTAACCTTTCCTACGGTCTGACAGTCGGCGCTCTAAGAGTATGCTCTGACCGTGAAGTGTTGTTTGTGACACCACATGACACGTCGCGTGTCATGTGACACGTCAAGAATGGATGATATATTCGTGATCAGGACCCCAAATAACCCCTATGCACACGTTTTCAGCGGATTTGGTGGAAACAGCCGTGGAGCCAAATTGGCGTCAAACGGAGCCAAAGGTCGACCAAATGACACCAAGCAATCAAAAAACGAGTGTCATATTAGTGATCAGGCATCACATTACCCACAATGGCAAAGTTTCGACGAAAAATGAAACTTTGAGGTTTTGGCTCAGTAATTGTGGGATAGTGCCCAACCTGACAATAGGGGAAGGCTGAAAACGGTGAAAAACCAAATTTCAACTGGGGGAAGTAATGCATATCATTCGACAGCATTTTTCACGGGGAAGCTAACGGGGCACATTTCAGCGCCCCGTTCTGCGAGTTCATCTGCAAAATCCAAAAAATCTGAACTTTCCACAAGGGCATGACGAGAAGGCATGTTTGGGCCACACCAAGGAAGGAACGCTCACTTGCGACCGAGTTTCCACATAATTCCTACAAACAGATGACCATAGTTTACGACAGTGAAGGAGATTCTTTGCTTTCTTCACAGCTTTCTATAAAATGTTCCTCTAAAAATGGGACTTGTCACGTTAGGGGCAAGGGGACGAGAAGGCATGGGGGCCACACCACAGAAGAAACGCTCACCTGCGACCAATGTTTCCATATAATCCTTACAGACAAGTGACCGTAGTCTACGACAGTGGAGGAAATTGTTTGCTATCTTCATGCTTTCTGCAAAACATCTCCTCTGAAAATGGAAAATGTCCCATAATAGCCCCACTATGCCTGCTGAGAACTGTTCAACGATTCCACTTGATATGCAGAGGATGGGATATTGAGAGCAGAGGGAACACGTAAAGCCAGTAAGCGCTTAAAAACGAAATGAAGATCTAAGAATTCGGGAAATAACATTCATCTAATCTCACAATGTAGTGGATGAGATTGAGTACGTGGCGCATTCTGGGGTAAGTTTTGAGGCCCTTCTCTGCGTGTAGCGGTCAGCCCGCATAAGTGGGATTATATAAACATCACATGCGAGCAACTACTATTTTTGATGAAAATCGAGTGCATGGCGCAATCATACGTGGAGCTTTTCCGAAGTATCAAAGCAAATTTTCATAGTGTCCGACGAGCTAAATTCAAAGGTATCTTCGAATACTCGAAAGCTCAATTTTGAAGCGAGTTATGACGATTTGAAATTAACGAGGATTCGCGTTATTCGCGTGAATTTTCGATTTCAAACGGCGAATACTGTACTTTTTGTAGTAGCGAAACTCTTGTTAGTTTTTCCTTCACTGTGGTTATTCGAAAACATTTAAGATTGCTATGTTTGCTCGAATCTCTATGGTTGTTCACAAGCACTTCGGATTTTTGCGGAAACACTCTAATAATCCTGGTTATTCACAGTCGCCGTTTCTTGTTCGGAAAACTCCTTCTGCACAAACGTTGAATCAGAGAAAGGAGTCAAGCCAAGTCTCAGGTGAGAATCACTTCATCGAATGATTGAAAGGACTTCATTAGAAAGGCCTCTTGTTTCTCATTAGGCGGGTCATCAAAGAAAAACTAGCTGTAGTCTTTATGGTAAACCGAACTGCCAACACGAAAAATAATTCCACTTATCGAAGCGCTCGTGCTTCATTTGCTCACTTCTCGTCAATTACCGATCGCTCGCTGCCGCTAACATGACCGATGTACGAAACGGTAGCGCAGGCAGAGGGTAATGTAGGGGAGGGTACCGCACACCATGCGCTCGGTCAAAGTTCATTTCTCGAAACGAGTATCATCCAGGCTAATCGCTCCTTCGACATCGTTCAGTTGGTACCAGATTATTGTTTTGAGACCTGTGCATTAGCCAACTTCTGCAAGCCATTGTGGCCACTTCTGAAAGTGGGCTGTTTGGAAAGTTGATTGTAGCTGATCATTTGATGGTCTAAAAGCCAAAATCGCAACTCACTGCTTATTTTTTCAAAGCTTGCGTTTTTCTGGGCTTGATTAACAATGCAGTGGCACGTCTTCCTGTCTCCTTGCACGCTTTCTTTACTGCGGCATTTGTCTTGGAGCATCACGAAAGTTGTTGCTCACCGTACCAATTCTCTCCGATTTTAGATTCTCGGGCATCCTCATATGAACTTAAGATGGACTGATGTGAGTGGACTTGTGGCGGAAAATGCACCAAAGTTTGAATCATCACGCCCTTCACAAATAACTGCATTAGGTTATCTATGAGCAGCTACTGCCACTACCGCCCCGGCTTATGGGTAAACCTTCAAGGGAATCATAAATTATAGACTGTTGAGCTGGATCCATATTTATTAGGTCGGTCCATAACTTTTGAGACACTTTGGGTGTTCGATTTAATCACTTATTATATTTCTCTGATGTATTTATCCAACTTCGTATACATTATCATTATTAGCAACATATCGCCAATGCGAGGGTAGGTATTCAGTGTCTCCCTGGTAGAAGTCCACAGAGTTCTGATCGAAGAAATATTGGATTTCATTTTGACATCGTAGTAATTCAAGCAAGATTTTTCGCCAAAAGGTGAGTCAGAGAGGAGAACGGGTGGTCGTTCGTTGGTACAAGGTCAAAGGACGAATTCACGCTGAAAAAGCAACCCATTCCAATTTAACCTGGGGATGGTGAGTGGTACACGAAAGAGGGAAGAACCATGAGAAACGGCCCAGAACCGAGAATGGGACCCTTCCTTGCCCGTTGATTCGAGCATTGATGCGACTCTCATCGCTGTGCCCTCTTCAACACTACCTCTCTCAGCTATCTAATCAGTCGTCACTTATGAGCGAGGCATCAGATGATTGGTGACCGAGATGCCGGACCCGCCAGCTTTGAGAACATATAGCGCCAAGGTCAAATTTTCGAATGCGAATTGCGCGTCACTTCGCACCCTCAGGAGGTTCCATGGTCCTCACTAGACTAGTTTCCCTTCTTCGACCTTCATTCTAATCGTGAATTCCTTCTTAACCCTTTGACGCCGTATGGCCGCCGGTCCACACCAGTCGGTCGTGGGACCGTATGGCCCGCCGGCGACCATGGCAACAATTCTCTGTATTTCCGTCCGTTTTGACATTTTTGAAATTCTCATTGACTAAATAGTACACGTGACCTAACAACGCTAAGTACGCAGTGTCCTTGATTGCTTCTTCTAAGGAGAAACCCTAAGACAATAGAATAAATACACTTCTATGGCTAATATCAGCAAAAATAGCATAACTACCAAAAGAATAAGATACACCATGTGGTAGTTTTTAAAAAATCCAGAGCAGTATTTTGTGTCAAATTTTTACCGTCACGACGACACTGTATGGTCTTGCGAAAATATTTGTCAAGGTTTAATACAAATAAAGGTAAGGTAAAACTTGTGGCGGTCTACCAGGTGGCAGCAAGCGTTGCCTTTCAAAACTCCTAACCATACCCAAGTTCCATCGAAGTTAATTGGAAGTCAGCGTGACGTGTGAGTAACCATCTAATGAATAAGTTCCATCTCATTATCGGCACCAGGTGAAATCGTGTCGAGTACGTGTCGCAGAGGTACGACCCCCCCCCCCGAAATCGAGACTGGCACGACCCCTCTGACAGAGCAAATAATTCAATGAAATAAATCCTGCAAAACAAATAAAATCAAAAAAATCGCATAATGCTACAGGACCTTCATCTTGTCATCTAATGCACGTCTTCCATCGCTGCATCTTTTGTGTACATACTGAAATATCGACTCGGGAAAGAGGCATTAACTTTGTGTGACCTCAAGGCGAGGTTCGTTCAGAAAACGCACAGAAATCCTGAACGACACGGTTGCGAATCATCTGATCTTGCTGAGTATATCAAAACACCGAGTGTATCAAAGGCGATATCAACGGCAGCTGCGGCGCGATTGCACTGGATCAAGATTTGCCGAATTCTCAAAAAAAAACTTCGAACTACCACCCTCGATGAAAGGCTTGCATTCCTCCATTTCACAACCTTTGCATCAGCTAGTAGAGTAGATGATCTGGATTCGCGTTTCCAGCAAGCCTCGAATTGCTCTGAACCTTCCTTGCAAAAATGATAGGGTCTGTCAAATTTCGTCGAGTAAATGTCGAAGAGGCCAAAATTTCACTCGAGTTTGCCACTTCAAGAGCAATAATCTCTTTATATTGTAATCCTGAAAAAGGGAATAGTTTTGGAAAAGCGGAAGTTCGCTCCCTGATGGTCTGTTTTAGTTTTCTTCTACAAGCTTTTTTGTTGAAGAGATAATTGCGTCGAGGACTATCGAGTCGGATCGGCACCTGGAAATTCCGCTCCTCATTCACCATGGCAAGTGTGACTCGTTGGCAACACTCGGAATGTGTCTAGACAATATCCTTGAACGCAAACATAAGAATAGGATCAATCGTCATCATCCGATTTTGCTATTGGTATATGCCATTGCATCCTCTCCCCAACAGTTGCAGATCGATTGAAAGGTGTTATTGATGGGTACCTTCGAACGAACCGAATGTAGTAGACAAGTGTGTGTCTGTTCCTGTAGCCTAAAAAACCCTCATTTGCCAGCGAATTTTCTTCACGGTTGTCGTTTTTCCGATACAGGGTTCCCTAAACAAAGCGTTCGATTCTCAGCGAGGTTTAGGGAGAAGGAGGAGCGATAGAATAGGAGGGTGCCTTTGCCAGCGGCTGCGCATAGGTGCACTCTTGCTTTGCGGGCATGCACTTTCATGATCTTTGTACTGCCTTCAAATACGCCCTCTCATAAGGTGAGTGAATGGAGCGCCCTGAACGACTGCTAAGACAATTAACATCCTGTTTTTTGTCGGATGTTTTTCATTTCTGTCTGCGTAGAACCCTATACTCTATCGCACATATACACTCTGTAACTGAACGCTCCCAAAGAGTACGAACCCCCCATGGACTGAACCGGCTCCAACAGGTACGACCCCCCTGTCGAGGATTTCCTCGACCGATATTCACCCTGATCGGCACCACACTAGCTAAAAAAAAGAAGCTGGACGAAGCACTTGTATTAAAATCTAGTCGACTTTTCGAATGCAAGTTTTGTACAAGAAAACAGATTGATTTGAGTGACTGCTACTTCACAGTACTCTCAAAACACTTACGAATTCTGAGGTCTTTTTCGTTAGTCTTCCTCACTACTTCGCTGATAGTCTGTCTGCGTTAAAATGTATGATTGATTAGTAAGGTTATTCACTGTAGAAAGTTTGCAGTTAAGTCAATGTTGGTATAATTAAGCAAAAAAGTGGTCTCCTGGGACCGTATGGCCCGCCGGCGGGCCACGCGTGTCTGGCGTGCGGTCCCACACGCTAGACACGTTTAGAGCGCGCGGTCGTCAGAGGGTTAATGCTACAAGGCGGGGCCCAAACAACGGAGCGCCTGAGAGTCTCCAATTTTTCGTGAATTTTCATGGCAAATGGGACTCGAACAACCTCAGCAAAAATAGATTTTGTCTTACTTTGCTTTCAATTTGAAGGCATCGCCATCAAGCTAAGGATGATTATCTTCGTTAGCGACAGTACTATTAGTTGGAGTCGGTTACCAGCGCAGAGCCCATCTCGTAGTCTGCCAACGATTCAGGAAGTCAGAATTCAGAGAGAGTTGAGCTTTTGATGTCTCGAAACTCTTGACTCGAATCGTTTAATCTAATCTGCTGCGGTTTCTGAATTGGTTAGCACACTGTACCCAGTCCACATCACCGGTGAGTATGATGCATGGTCACTCGAAGAAACTATGAGAAAACGGGAGCATGATGATGTCAGATTGGGTTTAAAGCTGATTCGGGCACGGAGCATGTGAGTAACAAACTCCATATATTCAAACCTTAGCAATTTATCAAGATGTCTCAGTACTTTCACCTAGCACACCCGAAGCGCTCTAACAAACTAACCCACCTTGTTCGGATTCTTTTTCAGTGGCGCCGAATAGAGCAACGAGATTGCCAGTTGCGGAGTGGTTGGAGTGAAGATTGTCTTCGAATAAAAAGCGGGAACCCTGAGTAGAGGTAACAGTTGATTGAGAGGGCGTGCCCTGTACTATCTTCTGGGAGGTCCTACATATAGCTTGGCACGTGGAAGATCTTAATCGGTAGCCATGAAAAAAGAGGCTTAGAAAAGGTTTCGAAAAAATTGGAATCCTAGCTAAAGAAAGCAACGAGCAAATGAGACAGGCGAGCTTGTGTGCTGTATTGCAGGACATCTTGGATAGGCCCAATACTTATCAGAAGATTTTTACAACAATACATGTAAAGTGTCTCAAAAATTATGGACGACCTAATATTTTCTTCAATGCTGATGTGGCACTCCTCCTTTCCACTTTTGTTCTTTTCAGATAATTGTTGAGAAGTACTTAGTTACAGCTATTTATGTAGCACGCCTAGTTTTGTGTTGATGTCGGCTTGTGGTACTTTCTCACGACTGCCTTATAGGGCTCCATTTACTAAGTATTTAAATAAATGGTACAGGCTCTAGCCGTTTAGACATACATGCAGTTCACCCAACGTTGAAGGAGCTCATGAAAAGAAAAGAGTTTTTGTATAAGTACAGCTGTCAGGTGGTAGAGTAAATTATGTCGCCGCATATGTCGCCAGCGATCAAATGCAGCTTGAATCCCGCCCTGGATCACTGCAAATAGAGCAAAAGGAAAGAAAAAGCTCAAAAAGTTTTGTGCACGTTTCCACAACGTAGTCTTTATTTACCGACGTGCAAGCTAGCGTCGCTTGGTTAATCACTTGTTAGGTATCGGATATCTTAGCGTCGCTTTTCTGAGTTCATAAAGTTTTGGGGCCGATTACTATGGAAAATCAATATCTCAGAAAGCACTTTTTGCTCATTAATACTGCAAAATGTGTTGCTTATTGTTTTCTATTGGTGGTTCACTATTTAACTTCCCCCCAATTTTTATGCTTTTTTTGAAAATCCCTGAGTCCAGTGGGCAAATTCGCATGTGTGTACCAAATGCCTTCAAACACGGGCTAAGAGCTACAACTATCGCCCACCAAACCAACATTGCATGCTGGAGGGAACACTAAAATGTATTGGGTTGTCTCATAATTCCTGTCGCATTTCTATTCGATTTCAAATTCCTTCCTTCTAAGACAGTTTCCTTGCGAAATACGATAGTACGTTGAAGTATGGCTCAAGTGCCTTAACCGCGTGTTTTTGGAAGCGCAATCCCTTAACGGGTTAACCAACTAGTAATAAAAATAGGTCAGTGTCTGCAATCAATGATTATGCTTTACGATCCTCAAATGAACTCTGTAGCAAGGAGGACAACAGAGAAGACCAGCGCTGTGTTCGAACCCGTCTCTGCCACTGATAGGGTACTGAGCTGGTGGGCCATTCGTAACGATAAAGACGGAACGAGCTATAAACTTCAACCTCATATTGGGCCTGCTGTCATTTGTGATGAGCGCCCCTTGCACCCTAAATTGGGAGTGCCTCCGCACGTTGCTACCAGGGTATTGTAGGAGATACCTGAGCGCAGCCGATGCACCAGCAAACGCCATCAGTATGTCAAGGACTGCTGCAGAGTGAAGTTTTGATGGAAACCTGATGGTCCGGCCGACCATGAGCGGGAAGCACGCCTGATCGCCTGAGGAAAACCCATTCTTGGATGGCAAAAGCAGGTCTTCCCTAATCGGTCACCGGTGGAAATGAGTCATGAGCCTACTGCGACAACAACACGTCTTATGGCTGCCTCGTAGCCAGGAAGCACCGGCTCAACCAAAGCCCGAACTACGCTTTCTGAGAATATCGATCTCGTTTTATTGGATTCGCTAGATGGCCTGGTTTGGGAAGCACTTCAATATATGAAGACAAGCATTGCTAAAGTCAGCGCGGAATAGCCCTCGCTGGCTTTGGTTGGCGAGAGAGCCGTCAGAAACGTCTCATATCCTCCTTCCTCCGAATGTACGCCAGACCTCACATTGCAATGCCAACTCACCACGTTGTGGGAGAGATAGCCAGGGCCACGATACCTCATGCACCATATAGCATTGGCATCGCTCTATCGGGCTATCGCCTCCCCTGCGCTTTGATTAGGCATCTGCCAGGGAAGAAAGTTAAAGGTTGCAGTCACCCCAAAAACAACTTCTCCATATTCTTCAACCACCAGTTTCGTTCATTCTGGGCTTGGAACTTCCAAACGTCCACTACTAAATGCACGGATATCAGTGACCATGATGGTGGTTACGCTATTAGACAGTTGTTTCCCAGAAGGGATAAAACTTGAATAAACAAAAGTGTCGAAATTGCGACAGGAATTATGAGACAAGCCAATAAAATGCTCATCGGTTATTCACACTTTTCTCAAAGGCAGCGAACTCTTTGAATTGATGCCTGGAGTCGTCGTCAGAAAGGTGGCCCTAGCTAAATCAGTCGAGACGGAGCTGCACCAGTCTTGTGCTGAAATGGTGGGACACCTTAGCAGTGACTCATCGATGTTGTACAAAAGCTTTAACGAAGTTGGCTGTACAAGAAATTCTAATAAATATGCTCATCTGCTACTCACGTGTGCTCAAAAAGGGTGCGTTTTTGACCCTATGTGGGAAAAATGACTCCTGGAAAAAATTGTCCTGGTAAGGGGTAAGTTATAACTTTCCCACCATGCAGTGCAGACCTTACTCTAACTAACAGTATACTTCTTTTGTCTAGGCCTAACTCTAAGCTAGTGAGAGGGATGATTTGTCGGATGATGTCAAAACCGACCTACCTCCCTTTTTCGACTCAAAAAATTTCTAGCTTTAATCGTACGAGGTTTCCAGTCATACTGGTAAATGGGAAACTGCTAGTGAGTCATTCGATGAATATGCTATTTCACTCTTCGGATTTTAAATTAAAAAGTTGGTGGTCCGAAACTCATGAAGAAAAAAACGACACTAAGATATCCGGTACCTAAAAAAGTGCGCGTCAGTTGTATATGCCACCCCCTGATTTTTTCAGTTTTCTGACTTATCCGTGACTTTCGTAAATCGGAATGGCAACCATCGTTTTCGGCGTGTCGGAAAACTACGAATGATGTTGTTTGTTTTTGGTTAACGCGTTGATTTCAATCTCAGTTCTTTTGAAGAAAACGGGCCGCGTCATTTTCTTATGCCATCCTAAAAGTTCTTCGGAATTTCACATCTCTCTAACGCTATTCAGCTACGGTGTGCATGTAATACAAATGAGGAAATCCTCGACTTGTGCAATGCACACAAATGGCGGAGCATTTGTAATTAATTAGTTCGGAATATTAGCCCTAATACTGGACGGTAGCAGCATGAAAACGCCTTAAGAGAAAGTGCTGCGTGCTCATTTTAGCGAACGCTCCTGCTGCTTCTTGTAGGCTTCATCGATTAAGGAGCACTTAAATTCTCATTTTCCTTCGAATCCGTGGTCAACTCTATTTGTGATCTCGGCTCTCGCGAAGCTCGATGCGTTCACGCTCACAAAGTCTCTGTTCAGAAGGAATATGAGTAGCACTCACAATCCGCGTAGTACCCATAGCCGAACTTTGTCGGATTCTCTCTGGAAAAATTTTCGTACCGAGCGAGCGAAAATGATGACATGGGCCAGTTGTAACTTGAACGGGGCACTGAAGTGGTGGCATGGGCCATCATTGCATCGCCTTGATAAGAAAACTTCGATCGAGTTTAGTGATGGGTACTAGACGGGTAGTAGGTACGAATCATGTTATCTCTAAAAAGAGACTTTGTGAGCGTGAACGCTTCGAGCTGCGCAGAGAGCCAAGACCACCAATAACGTTGACCACGGATTTGGAACGGGAAAATGAGAATTCAATGGCTCCTCAAGCACTTCAATTACGAGTTCTACAATAAGCAGCAGGAGCGGTCGCAAAAGTGTGCACACTGCTCTTTTTCTGATAAAGCGTTTTCATGCTGCTACCGTCCAGTATAAGGGCTAATATTCCGAACTGATCAATTATAAATGCTTCACCATTAGTGTGCAGTGGAGGATTTTCTCATTTGTGCTGCATGCACACCGTAGCTGAAACGCGTTACAGACATGAGAATTCTGAAAAAAAAACTTTAGGATGGCATAAGCAATTGACGTGGCCCACTTTCTTTGAAAGAACAGAGTAATTGAAACCAACGCATCAACCAAAATCAAACAACACCAATCTTAGTTTTCCGACACGCCGAAAACGATGGTTGCTATGACGATTTACGAAATTTCCATGTAAGTCAGAAAACTGAAAAAATCAGGGGGTGGCATACACAATTGACGCGCACTGTAGTTTTACAAAACATGTTCCTTACAGAAGGTTGTGCTCTTCGAGTTCGTCCACCTCAGTATTTGGAAGTAACCTGTGAGGAACGTAGATATTTATGTGAAACGACTCATCGAGTTTATGGCGAGACTGAAGAACAAGCGTCGTGTGGAGGAACAACGACAACCAGCAAGGTTAGTGGTTGAGAGCCAGCAGTTTGGTTTACAGGGTGGGGCAAAATTACTGGTGCACATACTATACGGTTTGAACCTTCAACACTTCTTGGAGATCTTGCTGTTTCACTCGCTTGTGATATGTTGCCTGAAGGTTGCGTATGGTCCGTCGTTCTGACCTACGGAGCGCGATCATCAAACTTCACAACGACGGCAAGCAAACAAGAGAAATTGTGAAGATCATTTCCGTACCTCGAAGGACGGTTCAGAATACAGTACGACGCTATAAAAACTGCAGAACGAAGAGGACAGGGAAGGAAGAGGACGTCTCACAACAGCTACGAGTCGGAGAAATGTGAGGCTCGTCAGAGAAAGAATTCGAAGGAACGCCAGGAGATCGATGCGCCAGATGGCGAAAGACGTTGGAGCAAGCGCGAGGTCAATGAGGAGGATTGCCAGAAGTAAGCTAAGGAAGTTCCCATATCGCTTGCAGAAATGCCAACCCCTGACGGACATTATGAAGAAAAAGAGATTGGAGAGATGCAAGAAGTTGCTGCAGCGATTCACGGTGGCACGCGCCCGAGACATCGTTTTCAGTGATGAAAAGATTTCTACTCTGAATTCAGTCTGCAACTCCCAAAATGAGAGGATTGTTGCAGGATCACTTGCTGATGCTACCACCAAGGCAAGACTCCAGGAAAGAGTGAAACACCTCCACTAAAAATCAACGCAGTGGTTTACAAAAATATTGGAGGAAGTTCTCAAGCCGTGGGCCACCTCCCATTTCGGAGAAGCTTACTGGTGCTTCCAGCAGATTCTGCTCCAGCACCAAAGCAAAGATGGTCTAGGAGTGGTGCGCCGAGCACCTGCCCGACTTCATCAGACACGACGAATGGCCCTCCAGTTCTCTTGATCTAAACCCGATGGATTACTCTGTGTGGTCCATCTGGAGAGCAAGCGTGTTCTACCAGACTTCCAAACTTGGACTCTCTTAAGGCGGCACTTCCAAAATCTTGGGACGAAGTCGATGACCACTACCTGCGTGCCACATGCGAAGCATTTGTCGAACGTCTGAGGACTGTGTGAAGAATAAAGGAGATCATTTTGAGAAGCATTAACATTTTTTGTATTGTCATGTCTGTAGTAAATAATATTGATGATTAGAATTGATTTGTGAGAATTATTGTCAAAATGCCATTGAAAATTTAGTGCACCAGTAATTTTGCCCCACCCTGTACTTGTCTGAACGCGCCCTCTCCCTAGCCCTATGCCGCTAATTAAATGAGCTTATTTGGAGTGTTCAGGGACAATTTTTTCTAATTATCTGTCTAGTTCTCAGCTCTTCTTCTTTTCGCGCAAAATTCATATCACACCGAATAAAACGTAAAAGCATAGATTTAGATGGTACAGTTAACCTTATGCTTTCTTACGGAACTCTGAGAAGCCAGCAAACCACGCAAATTAGATGTTTAACAGTACTTCCTACTAAAATTAAGAGCACATTCCACTTCCTCGTATTGTTAATAACCGAGTGTCTCTTACCTGTCCTTGCATCGCCTACTATTTCAGGTGCTAAGAAGACCATCTCGATTAGGGACCTTTTCACGAAGCAGCTCCTTAAGATATTCGATCACCGCATTTCCCAACCATCTCAAAGAACTACTTCAGAAGGAGAGCGTTGCTCGGCAGGTTAGCTACTATGATTTGATAATTAAGGTGCAGTCTTAAACAAATTTTTGTAACTTTTCCTTTTCGAATTCATCTGTGAGCTGAAATTGCTTGCTTGGTAGTTCTCACAGCGTTGGGTAAAGTGAATGTTTTGGAATCAAATGTAAAGTTGCGAATCATTTGTTAGTCTAGAACACGTCTCCTACCTTTTTATTTCCAACGAGAAAGATTTCATATGTACTGTGCTGTGAGTGTGCCTTTTTGTGAGGAACTTCTACTTGTCGGAGGTACCAGCTTGGTTTTAAAAAAATGCTGCAGGGCATTGCTGTAAATGTGCAGTTTTCTGGAGAAATGACTTTCGCTAGCCATTTCTGCCATGAAAATCCAATGTTGCCCGAGCAATGTGTTCCTTCGGCTGAACAAGGCAATAACACCGCAATTTCGCTCATCATACCACGTCACGCTCTTTGTGTTCCAACTGACCACTTTTATTACCTGTCCTCATGATGCCCATCGAATCGCTCGAGTTTCGTCAGCAACGTCATCATTCTTCCTTGCGACTTGCAAGGGTGGCCTCATAAGTTCTTCATGACAGAGTGACAGGGTAGTGGGGTGCAATAGTTTCAGGGCTCTAGCGGAATAATTTCATCGAGATAATCTCACAGCCACCTCCTCCATCGCCTAGCGCTCTCATGATGTGCCAAGAGCTGGAGTTGGTAACAATTTTGGTTCAATGGCCTTTAAAAATGAAAATCGTTGAAGCATCTGCCGTTGATCAATCCTTTCTTGGGATGCGGCACGTTGCGTTTTAATACGATTTGGCAATGAATTATTTGCGGAGACCTCCCATGTACAAGTCAGTGTTCTTATCCTCCCAGACAAGTGTAGTACCAATCAACCGATTCCGGAGGTATGTACGGTTGGTTTAGTCAAATGCGAATGTTCGGGCGTACCTAATCTTAAACACCCTGGCGAATTTCGGAGCTTCCCTTATTTTTAGTCATTGACAAGAATTGGACACAGAATTCCCGTCACCATTTCTACCTGTGACTTTAAACTTTCAATAGCGCTTTGGGTAACGCTGGTCACATGTTTATCCTGGTAGTGTTGATTATAGCTCTGAGGCGCACATCAGGAACTGGTTCGAAAATTAAAAATCGTAGACGGTGATCTATGTATGTAACAGAAAGTATAGGTCGGAAAGAAAGTTTTGAAACACCCCCAGCCAATATTTGAAATTTATTTTCTATTCTATATTTATGCTAAGACCCGTAACGTGTTGATCATCAGAGTCTGCAACAATGCACCAACCTTTGGGCAATCGGTTGATACCACATTTGTAGAAACTAGCAGATTTCTTGTTGAGAAACATTTGGTAGTCGGATTTGCAATCCTTATCTTCGTCAACCTTTTTTTCTTCAGGTTATGAGGGAATGAGCAGGAAAGGTGGAGGACGTGTATGTATTGGGCGAATATGGGTTATAGGCAATCGCGCTCCGGCCTAGCTTGAGAACCATATGGCCGAAGACTGAAGACCCGCGCCGACGCACGTTGTTGTGAAGTAGATTGACGCTGTATTCCGCGAAGCTTTTCTTCACCCAATTCAAGCAGCTAGCGATGGGTGGCCCTCGTCTTCGATCTGCGGACAAAACATCACCCATGAGAAGAACCGTCAAAATCACGGATATTTGATATCATCACCATTCCGCCATAGTCGTCAGGTCAAGCCATTGAAAGTGCAGCTCTTCATAATCCGATCCGCTGCTGCTTTCACAGATGGTTGAAGTGAACGGTCCACTTGTCTTCGCAAATGGTTCATGCGAGGATCTACCGTTGTTGTTGTGCGACGAGAAGTGCATGTACAGATGTCTACCCGGTGGAATCGTGCGGTACCCATTGACCACATTTCCAAGGCTTGTCTGGCCGTCTGAAGAGCTTAAAGGACGTGCGGTGGGAGCACTCAAGACGCTTCTCCAAGAAGAACGACAATTGCCTTGGATCATCCTCGATTACAGCGCGAACGACGCCTGGAGGGATAGTAGTCGTGCGTTGCGTTAGAGCGATCTAAGTCTCCGCTGCTTAGCGCTCAAGCCATAATAAAAGCACCACGTTAGAGAACTTGCCCTAGGTAATCACTGGACTATGGCTTATTGGTGAAAGGGGAAATGCCAGAAAAATGTGGGAATTGTTCACAGAATGTCGCAGCACACTCATCCTGTGAACCATCCATGGCTCGAGGATGCGACAGCAATTTTCGAAGAACAATTGAAAAAAAAGGAAAATGTATTAAAGAGGTGTTGAAACGCTGTAATCATGCATACTTTAGCGAGAGGTTTAAGGCCGGCATCATCTTGGTAGAGATTGAGTAACTTTGCTAGCAGATTGAATCCGAACCCGGAATTCTGCGAATGTTGGATTTTCAGATAAGCTACCATTGGGTTTCCTTTTTTCTCATGTTTCTGAATTTTCAATGCTAATGCGAAAAGGGTGGCGTTGCAAGCATATATCACACATAATCACTTCATTATATACAGTAGTGGCCAGAAATTTATGAACAAACGGTTTTTTCATGATTTCTATTTTGAAAGTCACTGGGACGTCTCCAAATTTGCAACAATTATTAACTACGTGCTTTATGATCCACACAGAGAATTCCAACTTTCAGCTCAAATTTGGATTTAGAACATCTTAAATTTTTCGAAATTAATGTAGGCAGGTAAAAGATCACTCCGTTTGTTTGATTTTAACAATGTATAACCCAACAGAACAGTCAAGTAAATAGTCACTAGCATTAGGCAAGTTTAGCACATTGCTCAGAACTCTCTAGTGTTGGATACGTAAACTGGATTTGAATGCGGGGTCAACTAATGTACTCACTTTTTAGTGGGGTCTCTCTCTGTAGTCCCGTCCTTTCGTGGCTTTTTCATTGAATATAAAGAATTTGTAGGTCCTCACCCTAGGGTTCTTAATGTTTGCTCAAGGTCTGGCCTGGTGTCTTTTAAAACATCCATGCTGTTCGAACCACTTTTGCATGTGGAAGGTCGATACTTTAAATCGCTGCTCTACTGATAGACAAGCCAGTCGTGTGCAACCATGTCTACGGATTCATGACACCTTCCAAAACATGACAGCAGACGTCTGCGCTTCATCACTACTCAGTCGTGTAGCGTTGTCCCATTTTTTTCCAGTAGCCTTATCAAGCCTCGCGAAGTTTCACATTGGCAGCTGATGTCTTTGGTCAAAACTGTTCCCGTCTCGTGGTGTGCCGTACATTACTAGTATACTCAGCATGTCAAGCATATATATGATTTTTGTCATCCAAATGAAAACCCGTATCAACCTTCGTTTCAGTTGGTCAATCACTATAGTTCCTCACTTCACAGCGAGCGCTCTTGTTAGACTTTGAGAACTAAGGGATGGTAGTATAGTAAATAGATTCTAGAAGTTGTTATGTATCCGTAGACATAGCGCCACACGACTGGCTTTGTGTGTCAAGAGCAGCGACTCAAAGCATCGGGCCTCTCACATGCAGGAGTGGTTTCGACAGCATGGGGTCCTTATTTAAAACAAGCCAGGGCAGACTCTTGAGCCAAACATTACGGAACACAGGGGAGGACCTACAAATTCGTATGTCTATGAAAAACCACGAAAGGACGGGACTACAGAGAGAGACTCCCAAAGAGTGAGTTCATTAGTTGAACCCGCATTTAAATCCAGTTTATGTATCCAGTACTTTAGAGAGTTCTGGGCAATGTGCTAGTCTTGCTTAATGTTAGTGAATGCTTACTTGTTCTGTTGGGTTATACATTATTTGAATCAAATGAACGGATAGAGTGATCTTTTACCTGCCTTCATTAATTTCGAAAAATCTAAAATTTTCTGAACCCAAATTTGAACTGAAGGTTGAAATTTTCTCTGTAGATCACAAAACACGTTGTTAATAACTGTTGCATATTTGGAGACGTCCCAGTGACTTTTAAAAGAGAAATCATGAAAAAACCGTTTGTTCGTAAATTTCTGGTCACTACTGTAAACCAGAAGTTTGTTGTGTCGGTTTGTCGGTGTGTGTGTCGTTCTGTCCGTCCGGACCAACCGCTAACAAAACTGGGGAGTTCGAAGGGCTACACCTCGTGATGTTGACTTCATGATCATGATAACACCCACAACAGGTATATAAACACCGATCAAGCAAGCTCAGCCTCATTTTACATGATGCTGCCGTGGCGGCTGGATGGGGGAGGGGGGATAGAAGGGAGGGGCAGGGAAGGGGGAAGCGAGCAGAAGGGAGGGGGCAGGAAGGAGGAGGGCAGGAAGAGGGAGGAGAGAGAGGGGAAGAGAGGGGAGGAGGAGGGAGGACATGGCTCTGCCGCCGCAGCTGGACGAGAGGGCAGAAATGAGGGGGGGAGGAAAGGGAAAGGGGAAGGGAGAACAACCTTTTCTAGAGGTACAGCCTATCCGTAATGAGGTATTAACACTGCAACACGTTGATCTTAGACAAAAAATATTGACGTTAGCAGGGCAGTTTTGCTTTGACTTGCCGAGCGTCCTAGAGGAAGCATGACCGAAGTCATTTGTCATCGGGGGGAGGGAAGAGGGGCATCACAACAGGGCCGATGGTTGGTGACACTATGACTAAGCTCAGGAGAGGGAGCAACCTTAAGGAGAACACATAGTGTTCACATCCTTCCCCAGAAGATGTGTTAACACCATCCTGTGTTAACACTTCTTCTGAAAAAAATATTTGACAAATAATCGTCTTCACAAATATCACTGCGCCCGCTACCGCGCGCATTTCATCGAAGGTCCCAGTGAAACTGCACAGTCGAAGAGCGTCAGGTTACACCGATAGTAATTAAGTTGCCTCGTGAAATGCTTCAGCTCACTGTCTGCTTGATACGCGCGGTGTACGGAGCTAAAGTGGTGTCTGTAAACATCCATCATGGATCGACTGTCGGAAAAATTTGGCGGTCAAATAACCGTTGATGCTAATGGTGTTGAAATGGAAATGAACAGTACTGATTATCATGTTTCTTAAAACATCCATCGTATATTGCTAAATTATCTGGATGCAAGAAGACTGCTTGTTTACAGTTATGAGATAGATATGTCAGTCAGCTCCAGACGTTATCACCATATTCCCAATGGACTTCAGCGAAACTGGGAAAGGTCTAACACATTCTATAGTGAGGCCTCAATAGAGTTCCTCCTGCTGATATTCTGTGGGTCCTCCAGTTCCACTAAAGCCTGCCATGTGATGCGTGCGATAGCGGGCGGAGCAAAACTGGTATATACATATATACGTAATTCACATTCAGTAATCAATTCTATTCGAGATGACGCCGCTGGGTTGAGGTCAGCAGTCAGTGCAATTATCCAACTGAGTAAGGTCTCCTGTGGGCAAGTGAGAGTAAGGTGAAGGTAACGACAGCGAGGAGATGTGAAAGGTCAAAACTGACTAAGTTCCCTCTCCCATTCTGAGCACCTCTCGCTGGCTGATGCCTTCAGGCGAAGTTCGCAGAGGAGGAGCGCTTGGATGGTCTAGCGGGAAAATTGGTTTTGTGCAATGCAAACACGACTGTTGGAAGTGCTGTTTGAGGCACCGCACGCAGCACAGTTCGCTCCTTCAACACACGCCCTGGAAGATTTCAGAGAATTCAGGAAAGTCTAGAAACAGTGCGAACCAAGTGTTTCAAAACTCTCCTTCCAACCTAATACAACACAGGGGAAGGGGGACAAAACGCAATTATTCTTATGAGTAGACTCAAAACGAATCGCTTAACCTAATTTTGGAAACTTTTCGGAAATTCTGGCTACATTCTTTTCATTGTTTTTACTTATGAACATTCTTTCAGCTATGAAAGAATTACGCCGCTGTAATTTTGTTATGGTTTTCCACATTGCAGATCCGAGCGGCGAGAGCTGTATCTTTGATTCTATCATGTTTTCTTCTATGTTGGCTACCGTTCTTGGTTATGTGGCCTGTGAAGCTTTATTGTAGGTCAGTGATATGGATCATGAATTTGCCGTTCGGATAATAATTAGCGATTGAAAGCTTCCACAGACACTGTGAGACTTGATGAGGCTAGACATAACATTAATAACTACACAAAAAACGGCAAGCGCTTTGTTGATGTTACGTGCAGGTCAACATTCACTCCGATGGCGATACTGATCTAGTGTAGCACTCAAAAGCCTTTGGCCCAATGCATGTCGGCTGGAACTTTTTTTCTGACAAATCAAACGGTTTAAATTTGATATGTTTGGTAAGCAAGCATTCCTCACTAAAATAGCATACATATTAATGTTGGGTGGGAGAAAGAGTTAAGAATGATGAAATCCTTTCACTAGAAATTCTCGAGAATAACTGAATTCCGAAGTTTCAAGTTATTGTAACGAGCCAATCGAACAAAACCAACAACCGCATCAAAGAAAACGCCAAGACATTCGGTCACCAGCCTTTTAGAATTGCTGAAAGCCTAAAGTAAAAAAAAATGGCAAAAAAGCTGGGAATATGGGCGATAAACTTACCAAAACTGAAGAAAAATTGAGGAGGTCGCTCTAATAGATAGTGCATTGATCGACGGTTCTACACTTAGGCCCTGTTGAGGTTTCATCAAGAACAAAGGGCTATTAACAAAGTACTGACTATGTTTGAGTTTTTTTTTATCATAAGCTCGACTGTTTTGTGGAATTTGAAACTTGAAACTTACTTGGAATCAGGGTCAACCCTACGTTGTTACGAGTAACAACGGGGGAGGTCGTACTCAGTTGAGCTTGGAGGGGGGAGCGTACTCTCTCGTTGGCCAGCAGTAGGATTCTTGGCAATAATAGCACGTTACGTTTTCGTAAGATGACTGATACTAGAGCATCTATAAGCCACGCTTCCCTCTAAATGAGCTTTCAAATAAATCAGCGAATTAGAAGGGCGCTCGAGGCGTGGCGCGCACCAAGGCAAGGGATGTAGTGCAAGCGCATGCTCAAAGCTTTCTAGCACATCCTCAGTTACGAGATTGGTCTCCCAAGAAGTTACGGGCAATAAATTCTAAGAAAACCCGCGTTTTGGGGAAATGGCTTGAAGAACACCTCAAAAAGGGTAACAACGGGACTAATTTTTGGTCTGCTGACTTTTCAGGAACTCTGTGCTCTTAAGAAAGCAGGAATTCTGTAGTTTGTCATACCGTGTTCAGCTTCCCAAATGAATGATATTGAACAAAGTTATGATCTTGACTTATTTTTTGATTGTTAACTGCGTTTTTGGCCGCAGTTCGCCTTGCGAATGTTTCACAAGAATGCTGGGTTGTGAACAAAACTTTCGCCCCAGGCAGGACTAGAACCTGCACCTCTCGCTTTCCGGGCAAGTGCGCTACCAGTTACGCTACCGCGGCACCGTTTCACTCCAACCCAGCGGAAGAGTATCTCGAGGAGGACCTAGGTGAGTCCAAGGCCACGATGCAAGGATGCCTGGCTAGTAGCAAAGTGCGCCGATTGACAAACAGCAGGACCGTGGAAGGACCTAAGAGTTAAGAAGGCTCCGATGCAGCAGGCGTCCCCTATCGTTTTGACTTCGGAATTTTTTACGACCGCCTTCATGTGTAAGTTGGATCGCCCCCCCTGATGTGGCTTGTGTAGATACTGAGTGTGGACATCGATATTATTTTACGTAAAGTCTCAAGAGGAACTTCGCAAAATCACGAAGATAGATCAGGGGGCTCTGGGGGCATATGGGCCAAAAAAAAGATTTGCCATTTTGCAGATGATTTAAGATTTTACTAACTAGCGAACGGATTCCACTTATTATTAAAGAGTGCATTCTTCCCCTATAAATCTTCTTTTAGTGCCAGTACAGGTGGACGTCAGAGAATAAACTAGGCTGGAACATTGGTGCATGTCGTGATTTATGGGGTCTTCGAAGATGCTGGACATAACGACTCTGGAGCTATTCTGATGGGCTCTTTGCACTGTGGGGTATGCTCTTAGAAAACTATTCACATTAACGATTAGAAATGGTAAGGTCAGGCAACTTTCTGATGACCTCCTGAGTCTGACGATCGGTGCAGATGCGTCATATTCTGATGACCGGTGGGGCATTGAAGGAGAGCCTCGTTGCATAATAGAGGACATTTATGGATATCTCTGCGGAGAACTCCGTCCACGACAGCAATCTCTTGCGAGAAAAGAAGCGAGTCGACATAGGCAAAATGGCTTTCTTTTTTGGCCTGTTATATCGCTGCTTCCAACACGGAAAATGAGAGTCATTAAAGATATCGGTGTCTCCAAAGGTGTTACCCGTATAGGAGATGATAATGACAGTACCCGAATATTTGCAATTATTACTGATAAGATTTATGAGAGTCTGAAATTATCGCTCCAATTGGAAATATAGATCCTGCCCGTTTCAGTTCTGTTAACAAATATATACCGCCTGTTTTAGGTACAATTCTCATTTCAGTTCGGTCGAAGTGATTTGATTGATTCAATTATTCTCTGTTAACGGTGGTAATTTCGAGGTTTATTTAATAAAAAATTTTAGTACGTTGTTACTGTTTTCTTGGCAATTGGCTTTTTACCTTTAACGCATTCTATACTTGCACAAGATGCTGGGTTGTGAACAAACTTTCCTCAGCGGATAACCGACTTCGCTTTCGGCGCAAGTGCGCTACCAGTTACGCTAGGGCCCATTTCATTCATCAGTCTCATGTTATACGATACGACCCGCCCCCACAGTGCATTTATTTCACTCAGTTCTTATGATTATAGTTTTACGCTCGGGACATTGATTCCAATAAGCTTCTGGTAACGTTGTACATGAAGAGCTGAGTTGAATAAATGTGACACTAGGGTGTGTAACTGGGTCAGCACTTGCCCGGAAGCGAGAGGGCAGGTGTCTAGTCCCGCTGGGCCCTTAAGTTTCTATGTTCTC
>MU868336.1:252923-267237 GCA_036418205.1 Ostertagia ostertagi | reverse complement strand
ACTTATTTTGCGGACGACAGATAGACAAACTTACAATCAAACCTACACACCAGCACAGGGTCAACCGTCACGTTGGACCGATTTCAGAATTTTTACGACCCCCCCTCTTCGAGAGTCTCCATAGGACCCCCCTTATTATGTACGGTACACTGTAAGAAAAGCTAACACTAGGGGAAGTAAGTGCAATCTACAAAATATCTAAGGACACTTGGCTTGAATTCAAACACAGTAGCAGACGAACTCTAGTTTCCTGATATCGTAATTTACTTATGCATAACATCGCAAAACGGACTGCCTTTATTAGGTGCTGAACAGTACTGCCCATTAGTTTGAATGGCGCTTTGCCTGCCTTTCATGACTTGGCGTTCAGAATCACAAAAATTTCCATCGATATGCAAACGCATCAAAAGGGGGATATTCACAATGATTTCAAGTTGCAAACGAATGCATGGCGCATCTCAGAGCGTGAGAGTATACAGCAGAAGTGTCCGACCGGAGCACGGTAGCGTTGCGTTCGCATTGGCGCGCGCAATCTTCCCCCTCGGCGCAGCGCGGGTCGCGAGAAACAGACTATTGACTTTCAAATAAGCGTAATTTTGTTCAATATCAATATTTTTCAAATTGCTAAGCGGATTTGTAATCTACTTAACTGCTTGTTTCAGAAGGATCACATCTATTATGCCTTATCTTCAAAAGTACGTCGGTTATGGGGTAGAAAACAAAGAATTTACAGAAATGTGCACTTCTTCATTTGAAAGGTTGTAACTTTCTTCAAAGAAGGAACTATGAGGAGCGGTAAGAAAATTTGGAAAGCTCAGACTGTTTTCTTTCTAAAAAGTGCTCAAGCTTTTGCAAAACTCTTTCCTTCAAAAAATCGCCCCGTTGGACCGTTTTTTTCGCAAGACCAGGTTTTTTGGCTTTCAATTACTATAACTTTCTTCAAATTCCACCTTTTGCAATTATTGTCCCCCTGGGTTGAAGAAGAAGGTTAGAGCTTTCTAACGAATACTTGAACTTTTTCAAAGTTGATGGAGTCAAAAAATCGCCCCGTTGGACCGTTTTTGGGAAATCGCGGACCGATTTTTTGGCAGAGCGCTGGTTTTTTGGCTTTCAAATTGTTATAACTTTCTTCAGATTGAACTTTTTGCAGTTCTTGTCCCCTGATTGAAGCAGAAGGTTAGAGCTTTCCAACGAATACTTGAGCTCCTTCAAAGTTGAAGGAGTCAAAAATCGCCCCGTTGGACCGTTTTTTTTCATGAATTTTCGGAGCTACTCTCCTGAAAACACAGGTTTTCAACACTTAAACACTGACAACTCTCTTCAAACTCAATTTTATCGGGAATAATGATACCGTGACATCGCACGAGCTTTGTGCTTCATTACAGATGCTAAACCCATTTCAAGAAGTTGCCGACAGGCAAATATTTTTGTTCCCAAACTTTTCTTGTAGCCCTTTAGCAGTCAATCTACCATAGTGGTTACTCTTTTACTAACTTATGTCCAGTTTGAAGGCATTGGTTCACCTCTAGAATTATATTTGTGTACGTGAGCATGGATACTTTCGCAGTAGACTCTTCTGCTCTGGTGTGCGCCATGCCCTCGCTTGTGCTCAATATTTGAAGAAACACTCTGAAGTTTTACCTCTCACCTACTGCCGCGGGAACTAAGTCTTGATTCTAATCGTTCGATGGTCCCAGCAAGAGCCAACAACTGCGATCTTCATCACAACGCCCATTAAGTTCCTTATAGCGAAAACCACCTCTCGTCACCTACACCCAAAAACCTCTTCGTACTGCAACGTTGACTCCTGCGAATACGACCCCCCTCCCTCTGGCGCAGCCAAATACGACCCCCCCCCCGTTGGACTTTGTCCAACGGACGGTTGACCCGTTTCTAGGTGGCTGTATAATTAGGAGACGCAGTGTACATATCGCTATAGTGCTACAGCATGAGTGGGAGAGAAAATCATTAATGAAATACTTACATTAGAAAATTTGTTCACAACAAAACTGCGAACTTTCTTATTTGTGCCTGTTGGACGTGAATATTCCCCAGTAGATACATAAGGCGGTCTTTGGGTGCCAACGAAAGCTCCAGCATCAAAATGACCTGAGCCCACTGTAACAAGAGAACAATTCATGGCATGTTGTTCAGCAAACTACAAACTTCTGCCTTCACCTGGACTTCTGCTCTGTTGAATTTCTCTTTGGCAAGAAAGCATTAAAATAAAAACTAGCAACATCACTGTATCATTTGAGTGCACTCATACCATAAATATCACGCTTATACCATGAGAATGAAATGGTTTCAACAAGAATTCCTGTTCCCGAAAACCTGCTCCTAATTTAAACCACCTGGTTGGAGAAAAGGCAAACGTCTTCAACCCTGCGTCGAACCTGTCGTTGTAACACTCCTTCCCTTGTACGATAAATAGTTTCATATGTCCTTGTCATCAACTACAATGCAGCCAGATTGGAAACTTAGAATTGAAACTGCCGAGCTCCGCAAAATTACGAAAATACGCCTGTAAAAAAACGCATTACAATCCACATTTTCAGCGGGGCCGGCGCCGGCCGTACCTGGTTGCAAAAACCATTACTAACACTAGATACCGATCCTACAATCGGTGGAACGGTATGCTTCGAGCAGAGGAGGAGGTGAAGCTAACTTGGAAAAGCCACTGGCGGAAGAGAAGCGGTCCGTCAACTTTTTCATGGTGCTGGGAGATGTGGATAGATCCCACCCATAGCCCTCCACGAACGACCTTCCCAAATAATCACCGCCTGCTATAATCACCTTCAGTACTTCAAGATGAAAACTACGAGGTTTCAAGATTAAACAAGCCCTTACGTGAGAAATACAGGGTAGATGAAAATTACGAACCGCGATTGGTCCATCAGTAATAGAAAGGAGAGAGCGAAAAACTGCTGAAACTCTTCAAAACATGCGCGCCCGCCGTATGTTTGAGCGAGGCTTGCGCCAATCCCTTCGTGAATTTCGTTGACTGTGCGCCATCTCTTTACCGCATTTCACCATACTTGACTACATCAGAGAAATGGCCGACCAATGAGAGTCACTAAGGAAAAACGTACCCGCCCACAAGACCAACTGTGATTTTGGAGATTTTTAGCACTTTTTTGCTTGTTCTCACTGCTTAACCATTTACCACAGCTGCGTTCATTTCCACGCACAATTATCCCTACTTATTCAATCGTGGAATGTGCCTTTGGACACCTGTTTTGCTTTCACTTTCAGTCCTTCCCTTGAGAACATCGGATTCTTCATTAGCACTGCACTGACCTTATGACCACCCCAAACACTGCCGTACAGTTGTCAGTGGGCGCTGCAAGCTGGTCTGTTAGCTCCCTCCTGTAGGAGCCAAGTAAAAAGATGCCAACTATGAATTCATTTGTGAATAGCTGCCAAGCAACAGTGGAAGTATGATTATTGAATGAAGACAATTGTTAGTGAAAGAACAGGTTTCCCCTACCTTTCCTATCCATATCATAATTTTTGCTGGGCACATAGCCAGGTTTCTGTAGAGGACCGTGAACTCTCCGATGGTGAGGATAAAGGTTCGAATGAAAGCCTCCAAGGGATTTTGTATGACATTCTGGAATCGATCCTGATTTGATGTTTTCATATTCTGCGTGCTTTCGGCGCGTTCGCAGCTCAAAAACACCAAGTAGAATGCTGAAATGCATGAGTCTTGCTGTTTACAAGAAAAAATAGGAGACATCAAGCGATGTGTACCTTGTGAAAACCCAATGAGGAAAATGCCGTATATCATTAAGAAACGTCGTATATCTGTTGCAATAATGGTATACACCATTAGCACGAAAGGTCCAACAAATTTTATAGCCCTGCAAAAGAATTTAACGAGAAGCATTTAAGAAATTGAAATCTTCCATTACCATGCAAGATTTATACGAAATTTTAGTGTGCCTTATCGTGAGAACGAAAATCGAGGACAAGGGATTAAAGCAAAGAGACTGATGTTATGGTCCAACTTCAAAAATAACTAGTTGTAATGCTTGGTCCAATGACATTCCACCAGTGGGCAAGGCTTCTAGCCCAGCACGTCAATGACTAGAGGGGGGCCAAAAAAAGAGTCACTTCGCCTATGGCAAGATATTTCGTCGCACAGGATGCCGTTGTTGATGAATGTTTTACGGCAGAATATTCCTTAGGTGTCCCCCCATAAGCAGAAGCAGGCCCTCCTTCACTGCCCCCACCGTCTTCAGAATATGACGTCATCTGCCGTCACCGTCGAGCTCAACGAGGCTTACCGTAATCGCTCCGGCCTGAAGCTGCTACATAATTTCTTCAATCGATTAACTGGTGAATAGCTTTAGACACTAGCTGTGACTGTGCAAACCGCTTTTGACCAGCGTTTCAGGGACGTCGTAATGGTCTATGGTACCTCGACGACCTCGTTGAGCTCGTACCGTGAACCATGTTTCCGTGGGAAATCTTCTGGGACGGTAGTAAAGCGGTCTAAACGGCCAGTCTATGGCTAGCCAATAGCTCGCCTTGGGGTGCGTGACGATTCAATCGTGGCGATGGCTAGGTCGCCGCGCCAGCCGCCGCAGCCCGCGATGCGACGTCGGCCGTGGCTAGAATTCAGGGTTCTAGCATTTGGGGAATGTAGGATTAGATGAAGTTTCCAGTCGTGAAACACGGTATATGATCACCTGCCCCTTAAAATACAGGATCCTTTGCCATTATTTACAAACTTATTCTGTCATACTGATGTTATGCCTTCCTCACCGTTCCACTGCGTCTTGGAACGTAATATTTTCCGATTTAGCCAGATTATCGCTCTCTGATAACAATTCAGGCAGTTGATTAATAAAGAAGTCTCATTATGTTCAAAAGGACAACCTTTACATGGCACAAGCTCTGTACAGTGAGGCTTAAATAACTGCGGAGATCTTAAGGTGACTCTTGTTGGCTCACTGATGTCTGGAACTTTGGTCTTATCAGTTCTCTAACCCCACCAGCAACTTATGGACAAGGACCGTTAAGCCAAGGCCCATACAAAAATCGCCGCACCATTTGCCGCGCGCGACGCTGCCCGCCGCGTGAGCGGCGTGACCTCATTAGCCGACGATTGAATTGACCGTCTCCCGACTCGCCTTTGACGTCGCCTTCGCCCGCACCCAAAAAGCATTGGGGAAGGCGGGAAATTCGCGCTGACGTGCCGCAGTTGGCGAGGTCTACGTCATATATCAATTGGCCAACGTGTGCGGCGGCACGTTGCCAAAACGGCGACCGGTCAGAGAAAAGGAAAAGTGCATGGGTCTTGCAGAGGTATTAACACGTTGACGACAACGCGCGTTTTGGGTTTTTGCACCGCGTGGGACCACGGCGATTTTGCAGGCGCCGCCGCCTCACATCAAATCCGTGAATTTTGAGCTTTAAATACCCAAACTCGGATGCAACAAGATGTTTAGAATGATATTCGATGTGTCAAACTTATCAGAAGGGACAACTGTAAAAAATCGATCGAATTGACGTTTTCTGGCGATGAAAGGCAAGTTTCAGTTGCTTTTGCTGCAGTGAACCTCAGAATTATTTTTGACGCGGTTGCTCCACTAAAAACATATGTCTTGCTATATGTGTGGGTCTGTACTTACTTCTACTGTTTAAAGGAAACTTAGGATATGCAACACAATTGGGAAATTCGTAGCTTAGAAAACCTTCGCTAAAAAGGAGCATATTCAACCATTCAATGAACCTCGCCGTGTCTAGTCATATTATGGTGTAGTCTATGGAATAGATGCAAAAAATTAGAAAAGAAGTAGCGCATGCGCGAAAAAAATAAATATTTTGTGTGTGCAGCGCATGCGCTGCACACGGTCCCACACGGTGCTCAAGGTGTGATGCGCATGCGCTGCACAATGTCGTCAACGTGTTAAACGGCGACTAATATGTACCCCTGAGTACATTTTAGTCACCGTTTACCGTCTCTGCAATATCCATGCACTTTTCCTTCCTCTGACCGGTCGCCGTTTTGGCAACGCGCCTTGTGTGGCCCTGCGCCCTGCATGTCCCTGCCATGTCGCAGAGCGAAGAGAAGAAGGGTGGGTGGTTCGTGGAAGGTGTTGAGAAAGCCACTGGAGCTATCGATAATATTGATAACTTCTCGCCAGTATGGTGTCCCAACTGTCCCCAGCAGTGTTCCACTTATTGATCACGTTATAGCCCCTTCCTTGGTCATGGGAGCAGTTCAGCTGTGTACAATTTCACGACAATAATCTGACCAATGCAACACGTCGATTGGCGCAGCGGGTTTGTCCTTGTGGGCACTGGAACGGTCACGGGATCAATTCTCCGCGACATCAAGACTTTGCAAACCTCATAGGTTATTATCTTGCATTCTACAATTCTTTCAAACTGAACCAGCAATGCTTTGTGGTGCAGTGCCAAACGTCGCGCCCATGGACGCTGCATTGCATGGTTCAAGTCCATGGGCATTGTGTGTTTTGCTAAGAATGTAGTGAAGTTCGCCGTTCACACCAGGGTCACCTCGCTGTCTCGCCTTTCATTCTTCGCCGTTTAAGGCCGATGTTCACCACCTTTGACTCCCAGTCTATGGCACTTTACTACCGGCTCCCTGATGTCGTCGGGTTGTAGAAGGCACTTATTTATACCAGTTTGGCTGCGCACGCATTCGCGTGCATGAGACGGGGCTGCAGCGGTAAAATCGGGCCCATCAGTATTTTTGTCTTGATTTTAGCTTTCTGCTCGGTACATCTTACTTACGCCGCAAACTCCGCCCACATCCGGGTGTGCCACGCCCAGCGTTCACATTCAACCTCTACTCCTACTTTCACCTCTGGGCGTATTTTTTTCAGGTCTCTAAGTCATCTCGGAGCCGAATTATGAGGTCTTGTAAATGGCGTTATGAGTCACGAATTTCTGAGGCAGACCCCGCCCACTTTGGTGCATGGTTAGCCCAACAATGGCATTCAACCCTACTCCATACCTCAATACTTATGCACATTTTCCCCGGTCGCCGGAACTTCTAGGAACCGAGTTATGAGGGCGGTGGCAAACTCCGCCCACATCCGGGTGTGCCACGCCCAGCGTTCACATTCAACCTCTACTCCTACTTTCACCTCTGGCGTATTTTTTTCAGGTCTCTAAGTCATCTCGGAGCCAGAATTATGAGGTCTTGTAGGGGACGAAATCGAGCTACGTATCTTTGTGGCAAACCCCGCCCACTTTGGTGCGTGGGTCGCCCACTGATATCAGTCGGCTATCATCTCTTCCCCAACCTTTTTCTACTTTTCTCCCATCTCTGGAACTTATTGGAACCGAGTTATGAAGTACCGTGGCAAACCCCGCCCACTTTGGTGCATGCTCCGCCCGCCAACAACGGTTGACCCCTTTCCCTCTGCCAACCCTCATACGCTTTTTTCCCGGACTCCGGGACTCCTAGGAACCGAGTTATAAGCCTAATTGCAAACTCCGCCCACTTTGATGTAAGCCACGCCCATCCCTGACATTTAGCTTCCCCTCCCCTCCTGACCTCTATCCGTTGTTTTCCGGTCTCTAAGTCATCTCGGAGCCGATTTATGAGCTCTTGTAGAAAATGCTGTCCGCTTCACGACACGCTCCGCCCATTGTGGGCGGGCCTCCGTTCACATCATGCGTGGTGGAAATACCTTAGGCATTGCTCCCCTGCACTAATTTCGTTTCTGGTCTGTAGGCTTCCTCTTAACCGAGTTATGAATATTTTCACTGAGCACCCATTTTCTAGAGAACGCCCCGCCCACCGAGGGTGGGTCTCCTCAGTTCGATCTGGCTTACCAACCCACACCTATGCCCACTTTTGTCCCGGTCTCGAGGCTGTTTTGTGACTGAATTTGAAATCAACCGATGCACGCCACGCCCACTGTGGGCGGGGCTCCGCTTGGCTGATGTGTGTTTACTTCTAGGGATATGGTATACCCATCCCAAACTTGACCTGGACCCTGTAGGTTGTTGTTCGCTTGATACCGAATTTCGTGACAGACACACAGACAGACAGACGACAGACGAAGCGCGCTTTATAGTTAGTAGGATGCTGGCAGAATAGAATGTGCTCCCTAATATTCAGTTGGGTCATTTGGTTTGGATTCGCAGGGTTAAATTGATTTCGTTTGGAATGTGGACAGAAGTGACTTTTTTTGGCCCCTGTATGAAGGCGGATGTATAACAAAACTTGGCGATGGTGGAAAAGAAATGTAGAGGTGACAACGGTGCAGTGGTGAAAAAAAAAACAAGAAAAATAGCCTAAAAGCAGCGAATGGAGCTTCGGATGGAAGGGAGATCAGGAAAGAGGCAGCCTGGACGAGTTAATCCTGGCAGACCGTTTCATGCCATGACATATCCTGCTATGATGATAATGCATAGCATATACAAACCATAAGATAGGATCCCCTGGTGTAAAATGCCACCCCAGCTTCCAGCATGCTTCTGCCATCATTCAGCCTAATCTGTTGAATTCTCGAAGTGCAAAAAATCACTTACCTACAGTAATACAAGTAATGTATAGACGTGAACAGAATGACAATTGTGGCCAGTACGTTATCGACTACAAGAAGTTCAGCACTCAATGCACATGCGGCTCTTATTGGAATCATCAGCAGTATGAGCACAAACGAGCATTTGTAGGCAAGTTTCGAGGGAAATTCTTTCTGCAAATGAGTAACTCGAGAACTTTATTTGTACAATACAACAAAAGTGCGAAGTCTTCGCAGAAGCCTAGCTCACTTACGGGCGCCTATCATAAATTGTCTCTTTTGTATCCACTTTCAACTGCTCATGAAAAACAATTATGGGTATTGGTCTAGCTTTTTGAGATTAGCCACGTTTTCAGACCCTATCCTTTGGCACACATATTCGGTTGCGTCGTTGACTTTGACACCAAAATATGAGTGAACCAGCTCGAGTTTGTATCGGCGAGCTTGCTCGCGGTACTATACAACCTATGTAGCAACGAACTTCCGGTAAATGGGGAGTGGAGGATTCGATTTTATGGGCGACACAGGTCACAAGGTGAACCCGTGAACAGTAAACATACTGGTTCTTCTTGAGCCTCATTTTAAATCGAAAGAAGTCGGGTGGCTCACATGAATGGCCCACCACTTTCCTCGTCCAATCCGCTGCACGTCTTTGATCTCGAAAACGATCTGAACAATTGTGCACAAAAGAACGACGGCTTCTGCGCCGCCCCGCACCTGAAATGAAGAGGAAGCACTGCTTTGAATATATCAAAAAGCGAAAGCATGACTAGAGGAACTCCAAGGGAGATGGAGAATTTTCAGAATCTTCTAAACAAAGATTCGGAGTAATTACGGACCCATCCGTTCCATATCGACAAGTTCGGATCCCAGTAATTGCGTAAATGACATTCGGTTAGTTGAACCCCTGAAAACGAAAACGATGAAAGAACACACAACACGAAATACAGCACCTGGACTTACGGTACTTCTGCATTCCTTCAGCTGTCGGCACTTCTGGTACATCCCCAGGATAGTACGGCCCATCAATTGGCGCTCCTTTGAATGTAATCCATCCCCATGTGAGTTGCTGCAAAGGTAATTTTAGGTTATGTTGGAGAAGAAGCTCTTTGTTTACATTTCTTTGTTTTTGGAGCAATGCATTCATTCCGCTAACCATCGATCAAGCTACTGTAGTAGACTCCCAGATTCTGATCATGCATATGCGCTGAGTTTGCGATTGCACCTACATTCTCATTGCTTGGGTCTTCGTTCTGATACATTAAATTACGGTGAGGTGACACGACTGACGTACATATGACAAGGCAGGAGCAAACCTCGATCATATGACCGCGGTGGTGATGCGTAACGTGATTTCAAAAACTTATGGGTGACTAACAATTGTCGTTCTTTCGCTCAAAAATGAAAGCAGAGCGAAGAGAAAAGTGAGGGGAGAAGAACTAAAACAGTCTTTGAAAAAACTGCTGTTGAGAGTCTCCCTTCGTGAGGTTGACCGTGCCAAAGAGTAGCCCACTGGAAACTAATTTAGAGATGGTTAGTGATACACGAAAGAAGGAAAAAACCAAGAAAAATGGCCTAGAACCCGAGAAATGGGACCCCTTCCTTGCCCGTTGATTTGCGCATTGATGCGACTCTCATCGGTGCTGCCCTCTTCAACGCTAACGCTCTCTCTGCTGAACGGCTAGAGACTCAGAAACTAGAGACGCGAGAGGGAATGTGCCAGGTCAATTGCGCGCCATTTGGGCCCCGGAGCAAGCTGGGTCGCCATGGGCACTGCTTTCAATACGAATTTGGAGTCGTCTGCATCCTTAGGAGGTTTCTCCAATTCTAGTAATGCTCAATCTAACTATCTGACTCCAGACCGTTTAGAGTATACCATCTCTAAAGGCTAGTCGACTTAGCTAATGTTTGAGGTCTTCATCACTAATGAATCTTAAAATTGTGCTTTTTATGAGCCTGCATAAGTTGGGCAATATTCGTTGGGAGCACTAAAGGTTTTATAGGTACCAAGGTTGCGTGCAGAGGGGGGGAGCGGTTATGATAACTGTAGCGATACGTAGTAATACTTACAGCTGTCGACATCGGTATTGGACGCAGAGAAAAGGCAGCAACGACGAAAATGTAAAAGAAGGTGAATGCCAGCAATGACCGCAGCATGCTGTAATGATTCCTTTTTTTTTCTCCACTTCATGAAAGCAATCTTCGCTGCAGAAAATGTGACTCAAAAAATGTTAAGGACAGAGTAGACGCTTCATTACAACTGCAAGAAATATTTAGGTGAACAATAATTATCTACATTCTTCATTTCATTGGTAAGCTTTTCAACAAAACTAAACTAAAACAACATAAATGCGTAATCAACAGACGCTCTCGCACGGTCCTCATTGATTCTACAGCTTTCGAGCACAATTTGCACTCATGTAGGATGAGCAATCTTTTTTATAGTGTATAAGCTCCTTAGTGAAGCAAATACACAAGTGTTGTACATCAAAATGTACAAGAGATTGCGCGCTTTCAGACTACATCATAATCTTTGAAAATAATCAGCAAAAAATCAAAGAACCATGAGCTCGAAAAAAATCGGCGGGTAGTTATTGCTCAACCTAAAAACTTACGATCGCCACCGTAGCAGATATTCGAAATAGAAAATTATCAACAAAACCCTTATTAAATTGAATTGCTGCAAGCCGCACCTCATCTTCCAAATACTGCTCATATACACCCCGTTTGGATCATTTTTTGTATGATATATGACTGACAAATTAAGTTCTATGATATTGTTCTTCAATGAAACGAATAACGCGAAAAAGAAAGCGTATGTAGTCTCTTTCTTATCGCCGAATAGTCGTGAGATAATCAGCTTTAACCCATTCGTGACAATGGCAGCCACAGATGGCTGCCATGTTCCAAATGGAATTTGGAAAGTTTTCTTCCTGAAAAGAATCTTCATACCCTCATTCATCTACGCCAGCCCTGGGCAGAGGAAATCTCCATCCACTCAAATTTTATTGAAGAAAAATCTCCTGACTCTCCTGCTATTGCGCAATCCACGCGGTCGCGACTGGGTTAACACGTTGACGACATCGCGCGTTTTGTGCTTTTGCACCGCGTGGGACAAGAGCGATTTTGCGAGCGCAGCCGCCGCACACCAAATCCATGGATTTTAAGTTGTGCAATACTTAGATGCGATGAAATGTTTTCAATGATGTTCGATCTGTCTAGCTTATCAGGAGTTACAGTAATGGAAGTTTGACCGAAATGACGTGTTAAGGCCATGAAAAGGAAATTTTACTTATTTCCCTTTAGTGGTTCCAAAATTAATTTGGACGTGGTTGTTTCAGTAAAAACACATATCTTCCCATACGAATAGGTTTGTATTCGCTTATTATTCCTTTTTATCAACATGGTTATTGAAAAGAAAACGAGGAATGAATTGAACAGACATATCCGTAAGGTCTGGAAAACGTCTGCCAAACTAAAGAATATTTGGCCTTTCTGTGAGCCATGTGGTTTTAAGTATGCTAATGTATGACCTATAGAATGAGTACAAAGACCTTAGGAATAAGTCGCACAAGCGCAAGAAAAAGGGATGACTTGGGTGGGACGCGTTACCGCGTCACAATGTCCCACGAGGTGCGCAAAGTGGGACGCGTTACCGCGTCACGCTGTCGTCAACGTGTTATAGATGCTCTAGACGCTCTTCTATTATTCGCTGAAATGATCACATTGACCTGTGCTTTAGCATCTTAACTTATGAATGCACTTTTGTCGGTGATTGATCCGACAAAATCTCTATTAATGGAATACATTCATTGAGAAAGTCTAACAGTAACATGCATGATGATCTAGAATGCTCTCGAAATTGACCAATAGCTTCCCAATAGCAGCCCTCTCATTTAATCGTCATGCAGTCTTTTTCTAGGGCGTTTCAAGGTTATTCCCAGATAATACTCGAGAACCAGCTTCCAAGATCATGAGCAAAAGGACTTCTAGGGATAAACTCCCCTAAATACCTCCAACGACAACCTCATATAAAGGTAAGTCAGTCGAACCTTCTCTTTCCAAATGCCTGCCATTTCGCTTCCAATACCGTTTCGAGAAGACCATCGAGTAGATCGAGGTGTTCTTTTTTCTCCTAAACGAAACGTTTTCCACCACTTTGATAAGTGTCATTCGTCCATTTTGTACAGCGGACTATGTGTGCTTTATGAAGCATTGTATTGTAGTATATGCCCTATCCATTTCTTTTGTGTCACTCGAAAACGATTAAAAATGTTAAAGGCAAACCCCAGGGATTAGCCCGTCTTGTGGGAAGGATACCGCGAGGGAAATTGTAAGGTCCCTACCTACTAGATCACTCCAGCTTCGCCGCAAAAGGCGCGCTAAGGGCGCTAATCCCGGGTCTGCAACCATCGAACTCGTTAATACTCCCCACCAGGGTCAACCGTCACGTTCGAACATTTTCGGGATTTTTGCGACCCCCTAGCTCTCGAGGGGGTCCAGTTGCGACCCCCTGTTTTTGTTAATAAGAGTGCTAGACATGAATCCGTTGCGCCAGAAAGCGTCTGCGTGTCGCGTCAGCCTTGGAGCGCGGCAGGTATCACCCGGGCGCTGGAAGAACGGGACGCGGCGAAGAAAAAATTTTAGAGGGGAATAACTTTCTTGGGACGTACTTTTTTGACTTGTTGAGGTAGATTTTGACTGTGCCTGAGGTGCGCTTCAGAAAACTACAAGGATTGCCTAACTCTCCGGAAAGTACTTCTGTTAGAAGTGGAAAACCCAAAATTCTAAGAAGGCGCACCTTCAACTTTGAAGGCCCATAAAATCTTTCGTATGCGACATTTTGGAAATCTGTAAAAAGTTTCAGAAACTTCAAATATTTCTCTAACAAAACAGTATAAAAAGTTTAGTGATTGTCCCCTTTTTCAAAAAATTGTCCCGTTCGAACATTTTTCGTGCAAAAGCGAGTTTTTGGGCTTTCAGCGACCATAACTCACTTCATTTTCATTTCTGTGATGCACTTTTTTCATGGGGTGAAAGTACAGGATTTGCTCTTTCTAACAAGCCTAAACCGTTTTTCAAAGTTCATTTTTCGAGAAAATCACACGTTCGAACATTTTGGGGGGTTTTGCCGAACACTTTTTTTGAAATCGCGAGTTTTTGGGCTTTAAGCGGGCATAACTCACTTCATTTTCATTTCTGTGATGCACTTTTTCATGGGGTGAAAGTACAGGATTTGCTCTTTCTAACAAGCACCAAACCGTTTTTCAAAATCCATTTTCCGAGAAAATCACACGTTCGAACATTTTGTTCCCATAGGTTTTTGAGCAGCACATGCGAGTTTTTGAGCTTTCAGCAATAATAACTTCCTTCAAAGAACTTGTTGGGGAGGGCGAAGACATTTTTGAAGACTACGAGATTTCTGCTTTCTTATGTGTTTTACCGTTGTCTGGAAGAATCGTCCTCAGAAAATTAGGTCCCGAAGAACTTTAATTTCAGCCCCGAGAAGTCAAACCTTTCATAGGGATGCATTCAACTGTTCTTTATTCCTCAAGGAAAACACCGTAATTTGCCTAAAACTGTCTCTCTGTGCATAATTAATCGAATCTAATGCGGTCTGCACAAACAATTCTTGCCCTCGGATACGCCACGCACGCGCCTGTGGCTGGCAGTCCTCGAAATTGCGACCCCCTTCCGACCAAAATGCGACCCCTTCGTTCGAACAGTTCGAACGGACGGTTGACCCTGTGTGAAGTGTCATGACTCCTAAATTTCTCATAATGGTCGTTTTTTGGAAAGCT
>MU868336.1:231047-252823 GCA_036418205.1 Ostertagia ostertagi | reverse complement strand
TCATAGGCATGCATCCAGCTGTTCTTTACTTTTTGAGAACTGAATCTCTGCATAATAAATCGAATCTAATGCGGTCTGCACAAACAATTCTTGCCCTCGGATACGCCACGCACGCGCCTGTGGCTAGTAGTCCTAAAAATTGCGACCCCCTTCCGGCCAAAATGCGACCCCTTCGTTCGAACAGTTCGAACGGACGGTTGACCCTGCTCCCCACCCACCGCATCAAAGAAATCAGCGTGCCCTTCCGGACGTCGTGATCTTTCGCGTGTTTTGTCTTCTTTGATCGTCGGCCCTGTCTCGCCATCGTACCTCACATCATCCGACCTTTTGAAGGTTAAGGCCTTCAATTTCAGCGTTCTCAAAGATTTCTCTAGCTTTCCTTTCCACTTTCAGGCCATCCCGCAGCTCATTCATCACTACGAAGCGCTCTTATCACCAGTGTTATCCCGCGGATCGCCTTCAAGTACCACTCAAACTACGGAGAGAACAAAAGTGCTACTTACAAAACTACTAGAGCCGCAAAAAAAGTTTATCGCTTTGAGCATCAGAGGGTAATGCTGGAATACTGCTTAGCTACAAGAGTGATGATAAAACAAGGTGATCTGGAATTACTGAAATCGCTCGCGGAAGTTTTTCGACCTCTCGTTTCCTACTTGACAAGGTCTTTCGACACATGAATTCCAGAATAACCGTATAGTACGGTGAAAAGCGGCACAATGGAAATTTAGAGATAATCCTTTTGATCGAGATGAATGTCGAAAGCCATGAATGCCTGGTTGAGGTAATTTCAAGAGATTTCGCGACAGCTCCTGTGAAACATGGAAGCGGGATGAAGAGATGGCAGCAACGAATGGAGGAAGGAGAGGAGAATAAAAAGTATGCATGCAGAGATGAAAAGTGGACGACTACCGAAAGTAGGGAGTAGAGGGTGTAAAAACCACAAATGGCCGTATGCGAAGGAGGTAGAACGCCTCATCTAGTCCGATCCAAACGCTGATCATTATAAAAGCAAGAAAGAGAGAGGAAAAGGAAAGAGGACCGCATTAGATTTTAGCAAGCGCAGAAATAAAAATTTGATATAAAGAAAAGCATTTCAAGGAGGTAAGGACCGGTAAAGATGTCCGCAATACAACATTTGGGCCGACTACCACATTTCTAGTATTGTTGTGTACACCATATAATTCAATAGCTCCGCGATAAACTCACTCCGTATACAACTAGCGAAAGCGCGCTGGCCTCGTTCAAGTCTCCCGTTACTTCATTAATTGTATCAATTTTCGATAGTGGGTAGGCGGTGGACGCAGAGCCTCCGTACGCCCACACAGAATCGCCCTCGAGTTCCAAAATCTCCATGAACATCTGAAATTGCACTATCACGAATGTTGACATCAAATTCGAGTTTTGGTTATTAGAATAAAGAGCTTGACCTGCTTTTTGGCTAGTTTCGCGGCCAACGTCAGCGGAGTGAGGTTCTGCTTGTTTGCAATATTGAGTCGAGCACCAGATTCCATTGCCAGGCGAAACATTTCCTGGTAAAACATACACTTCCTGAGGTACCCCATATTTTAGCATTTATGATTAGGTAGCGATTTCATTCAGCACCGGACTAACAGCTGCTAACGAGTGATGTATGAATGAAAATATCAAGCATCATACCATGTTTTCATGTATTACACACATGTGTAGAACGGTGTTGCCATTGGTGTCTTGAGCGTTCGGATTTGCCTTGTACGCAATGAGGAGTCGGTAACAGTCCTGATGGTTCATGCAGGCAGCAAAGGACAGCGGATATTCTCCAAAATACATGTGGCTAAATAGAACAAAAGGTAAACTCATGTACCAGAGATTCAGCATTCGACCTAAAGATTGATCACGGTTGAAATTTCTCACACCAACATCTGTAAGTGTCCCACATGGACTAATAATGGCTTGAGCAGCATTTGGATCAGGGTCGAACGCCCTTCCGCCATTTCAGACAACGGCTATTGTCATTTGAGATTTTAGGAGGGATGATGTTTTTTTTTGGGGCAATCGTGCTATTGAAAGAGCTGAAGCAGAAGATTGCGTTCCAGGAAACTTACAGACATATTATTTAGCTTTGCCACTTTGCTAAAAAAAAAGTAAAAGTAATCTCCTCCACCCCTCCCCTTCCCGCCCTTCTTTCCCACTTGACGTACTTCGCTCTTTTTTTGAGATTCAGGGGCAGGGTTGAGAAGCGTGTGGTTGAAATATTGAACCAGATTCAGCAACGCCACAGACCAGAGATGGTGTGGGTGCAAATGATGACACTTCCCACATTCGGCCACAGTCCTGAATGAGAGTAGAACGTGTGCTTGCGCGTCTCAAGAGTTTAATCAGCGCCACTTTGACTTCGACTTCAACTTTGTAGCTTCTCCTTTATACACCTTTTAACCATCCCATCAAAGGGGTGAGGGAACGGAGCGCGGAAAAAAAATCCGGGGGACACAACCTCCTTGAAAGCATACACTCTCCATTGTTCAGGTCGACATGGAATGTGCATGACGCCCGCTTCCACTGAACTACAAGAGTTACCTCTCATACCGGAAAGAGCTTCGGATATGAGGCGCACCCAGGGTCAACCGTCCGTTGGACAAAGTCCAACGCGACGACGAGAGTAATGCCGAGAGTGAACGTACGCACGGAGACACAGACGGCTCGCGGGTGGCGAGAGTGAATGCCGGCGCGGAGAGCGGTGAACATCGGTCCAACGTCGCTCCAATATCGGTCCAACGTAACGGTTGACCCTGGGCCACCCCCCCCACCTTGGAAAGGTCATGGATCTTTCAAATGCGCATTTTCGATTAGCTGCAAATATAATAGATTCCCCAAAAGATTTGTAAAGTTCACTTTTTTTGAGAATTCCCTCGTTCGCACTTTTTTTCATGCGAGTACAGGTTTTTGAGCTTTCATTTACCATAAAGTTCCTGTTTTCATTTCTTCGCAAACTTTTGCCATGTAGGAGAGCAAAAGATTTGCTTCTTTCTAGCGCTTACACGCTTCTCAAAGTCCACTTCGTGAAAAAAACAGATGTTTGCACTTCTTGAGAGGTTTCAGCAATTACAAGTTCCTTCAAAAAGCTTGTTGTGGAGAATTGAAGGAATTTTCGACAACTACAGGATAGCTCTTTTCTAACGTACTCCAAACATCTTTGGAAGGAGCTCCATTAATTTCACAGAAAATTACGTGTTCTTCGTTCGGTCCAAATACACCTAGATTCGCCCTCTTCAACCCTCCATCCTGACCAATGATGCTGCCTCCGCGATTTCGACTGCGAGTCTTCGGGATTACGACCCTCCCCATCCTTTACCGGAATGCGACCCTCCTCTCGAATAGTGTGAACAGACGATTGACCATGGTAATGTTTCCCTGGTTGTGGAGAATTGAAGGAATTTTCGACAACTACAGGATAGCTCTTTTCTAACGTACCTCCAAACATCTTTGGAAGGAGCTCCATTAATTTCACAGAAAATTACGTGTTCTTCGTTCGGTCCAAATACACCTAGATTCGCCCTCTTCAACCCTCCATCCTGACCAATGATGCTGCCTCCGCGATTTCGACTGCGAGTCTTCGGGATTACGACCCTCCCCATCCTTTACCGGAATGCGACCCTCCTCTCGAATAGTGTGAACAGACGATTGACCATGGTAATGTTTCCCTGCCATCGCTCCCGATAACGACAACGCTTTCACAGGCCTGCGTGGATTTTGTGTTCACTTCTAGGCAACTCACCCAGTATAATTTGTTTTTGGCGACAGTTCCACGTATTCATGCTCCAATGAATCTGTACGTCCAGCCTTCTGATCCTCCGCGCAAAAGAATGCACCATAGCAGCGTATATTAACATCGGCACCTTTCTTGAGCAGCACGTACACCATGTGGCAATCTTGGTTGATTACGGCTTGATGGAGAGGAGAGAGACCTTAATGTGAAAATACTTTTGAAGACCGTACATAAAAGTGGTTTATATTTCAAAGAAGTTTTGCAATAATAAGCAAACAATACTTTACGGTGGCATGGCAGGAGCACCTCGTCACCATCGTGAACGTACATAGATAATCAAGCGCTCACATTAGAAGCATGAAAAAGCCTCCAAACCGGCTCCTTCGATCAGTCTAGATTACAGTGCGTGTCTAGTCATTTGTTTTGTGTGGCGTCTAGAAGCTGACGCCTCCTACTAGGGGCAAATTTCAGGCCTGTTGAGTGGCTATTGGACCCCAGTTCCGTGTATAACATTTTGATAGCACTTGCTATTACGGACCAGCACGTGTCTCTAATCAAGACTGCTCACTATTCTGTTCGCTACGTCTTTCCCTAACGGATAGTTCACGTACCGTAAAAATCTTCAGAAATATTGATGTCATTGATCAACTTCGGGAAGGCTTCGATGATTTTCATAGCCAACTTGTTATGAACATCAGTTCCTTGAAGTAAACAGATACCAATAATTGTTTCACCCATAGCACCTGAAATGACTTGATGAAGAATCACCCCTACTGATCTGAAAACAAACCTCTTTCTTCGAGTTTCCAAGCGATTTCTCGATACTTTGATTCGCCTCTTCCTCCCTTTCCTCCTCCGTCAAGCAACTTCAGCGCTAAAAACTAAAGGTTAATTCTTGGATCCAGCGGAAGGCAATGGAGGTTGTAATGTTGACACATCCGAGAAAACGTCAAATTCGTTGCAGGACTTCCGTAATTTTTATGTCGCACAAGGTCGTTGGGGAGGCGTAGAGTACAAACCCTAGCTTTTACACGTCTAGTGAGCTTGTACGGAGGGGGGAGTACAAATTAAAACACAGGACTTCCGCTCTGGTACGGATGTCTTTGAAGAATCCGTAGTCATGGCTCGATCTTCCATCCCTCTCCGACCCATTGACATTGGCTCTCTATACATGACGGTGCACAATTCATAAAAACCTCTTGAAAAAAATCAAAACTTTTATTGTTTCTGCTGTTGATTTATTTTCTGGGAAGGTAAGCAAACAATATTGATGCAATAAGCAATCAAAATAGAGTGTCTTCAGAAATTTTTGGAGGGGACATCGATTTTTTGCCGTTGCATTATTTGAACGGCTTGACGTGTTCAGATATTCCGAATATAAACATTCCTTCTTTCCTGTTTTTTGAAATTCGCATATACTTACGTGCCATGCGGAAGTATATGCGGCTCACAAAAGAATGCCCTGTTCAAACTGACGGATCTCAGTATTCCTAAGGGACCAGTTGCAAAAGTCATCAAGAATCATTTTCAACAAACCATACTACAAAGATTGCCTGGGAACTGGCTGCAAACTGCGGGGTTCCGATTTCAGAATGGACCGTGGCTCACATATCGAAGATATCGGAGTACGCTATCCGGCAAGGAATAAAGCCGGCAGTACGCCTAACTCAGTATCATCGGCATAAGCGGCTCTTGGGAGAAATGAGATTAACAGAGGAGCAGCGGGGTGTTCTGGGCACATTTTCGGCTTTCATGTTAAATTCGAAATTTTACATCTTTATTTCTCCATCAGACATTTCTTTCGATGACATGATGTTCAATGGAGATGGGTCGGGTGAAGGGCACTAGTACTGGCGCGTTTCATGAAGAGAACCACTACTGCTCTCTGCAGCATCGGCGACTCCTCCCCACTACATAGTTGGGGGGAGGCACTTTGTAGGAATGAAACGCTTGAGGAGCCAGGACTATCGGTCACTCCTCAAAGACACGTTGATCCCATTCGCTTCAAAAAACATTAACACATTAAGGACAACGCGGGGGATATATATCCCGCGCATTGCAGGCCATGTCGGACCGTGCGGGATATATATCCCCCGCACCCATTACACTCATTTTTTTCGCGCACGCCTGATTCTTTTAGAAGTTTCTTGTATTCATTCCATGGAAGAGACCTTGACGTAGCTACAAACATAGTGGCCCATAGAATGGTCACGTATGCTTTAATTTAGAGGAGGATTTCTGAACCATACGAAATCTTCAGTTTAATAAATTTTTCGTTTACTTTTTCTTTTTATGAATGTGAAGATTTAAATAGTAGTAGAAGTAGATACGGAACCTTAGGGATGACAATATGTGTGTTTTGATTGAAATAATCAACGTAAAATTGCTTTTGAGGTCCATTGCAGCTAGTTCTGAAAAATTTCGCTTTTTCATTGTTATTCCATGTCTTTCGATCGAAATTCCACTACTGTACCCCTGGGTAGGTTGTGCTCATTACAATTTACTGATCTGGTTTTGTATTGATCATTATTTATGTATTTATCACTCAAAATCTGCTTGAACGACCTGAGGCGGCCGCGCCCGCAAAATCGCCCCGGTCCCACGTGGCCAAAAAGCCAAAACTCGCGTTGTCGTCAACGTGTTAACAGGCGCTTCGTCTTCGTGCAAGAAAACGCTTTGATCCACACTTGTCAAGGGCTCTATTCCGCTTGCAATCTAATAACATCCCATTATTGTAATGGCCGATCCCAACGCTATCGGGAATGTGTGGGGTATATTAACGCCTAAGATCTACGCAAATGGGAAAGCGTATGACAATGTTCAGCCGCTGAGAAATACCATCACAAAGGAGTGGAAAACTCTACCGCCGCTGTTGAGAGAGCTCTGATTCAATACCTGATTTCAGTTTCAAGGTTAGTGAGACGAAGGGAAGTACTTATTACTTAATGGCAGGAGTAGAATTTATTTAATTTAGGTGTTGTTTTTTGATCCACCATACATATCGTCCAATATCGTCCAATCTACAATATTATGCAGCTGACCGGCTCAAAAAGGGTGAAATTGTTGCTCAAACTTCGAAAAGTTGTAATGTCGAATAGGCAACACAAATCTTAGTCATTTTTCTATTTGTAAGCAAGCTACAAAGAGGCTGTAGGTTAAAGCTACAAAAATTTTGGCCTCTGTCAAAAATTCTACGGGGTGCAATTTATATGCACCGCAGTGAATGAGAGCCAATCAAATTCTTTTGCTAGAACATCTCTTCTACCATGACATGAGCATGACTGATGCACAATTTGAATCTTAACTTAGTGAAATCTAGCCTTTACGGGACGTTCAGGCTGCTTCATGGGGATGAGATTGACGTGCCTTTTTTCAGATCTCCTACGTTTTCGCCTTCCTGTTTGAATTCGTCCAGCACATTCGGGCCACTTTTGCCTTTTCCCTTCTTTCGTGAGAATGCACTGAGTCGTTCATTCCTTTCCTGAAGTACACATCACTGAGTACACAACACCCTTGCTTATTCTCAAGAGCATTGAAATGCAAGATATTCCTGGCTCTTCGCATAGAGAAGAAGTAAATTAGAGGTGCATACCTTGTTCCGTATTTTCACGAGTTCCGTTACCGTTACCAGTTTGCCCTTTCCTTGGTTATACATCGATTCACGGACTTTTGTTTCCATATAGCCATCGATCAACGAATAATCGCCACTGCTTCGTGCATATCGAAAACATTAAACCCATTACAACTAGGTAATGAAAGTTTGTGACAAGCATTAGATTGAAGCAGGTGTTACAACGAGTATTTTCTCAAATATTCTATACACTGCTTTTGCTCGTTTGGCGCGCGTGAAAAAAAAATTTAAAATGGGTATTGATTTCCTACGCGTGGAAAGTAACCCGCCCATTCTGAGCGTTCCTAGGCATCAATTTTCCGCGCACCTTGAAAGCATCAAAACGCGCTCTTCCTTGAGATGATTGAAAAAATTCAGAAGTTATGAGGAGAAAAGTGCTCACCTGAACCACGGTAATAGCTCACCGCCGCCATGCATATCAACCAACTTGTACAGCTTCATGTCTTCCCGAAGCCGACCCATACTGAGGGCATTCTCTTTCTCTTTTGAATGGGATGTACCCATAATTGACGCCTAAGCTCTGTGCTGATCGATGAAAGGTCCTGAAACAAGCAGTTTCAAGCCCGGCCGCGGCATATCACTGTTTGTAGAGCTGGACGAATCAAAGCTCTAGAAGCAGTACAATATAAGAGTTCCTCTCATGTGGCATAAGTGGGGCAGTTCATTGGGTCTAAGATGCTATAGTTATCAGCAAGCGGTTAGCATTTACAGCTCGAATTTGTCGATTTCGAAGGAGATCCTATTTGTTTTGAAATCGCACTTTCGAGTGCTAAATCGTTCATTTTATGCGGAAGAGGAGCTTTGAAAATACGATATTAGATACGATACGTGCGAAATAAAAGGTCTCCCTCAACACAACTATGACAGTTCGAAAGGATAGAAATGGTAAATGGGCGACAAGCACACAACTTCCCTTTAACATGGTGGAAACTAAGTATTATTCATCTCGTTGTCCTTTATCATATGTGCATGTACTTCAGCACTAAATATGTATTCTTTGACACACAGTATTGTGAGGGTTGGAAGGCCCGAGTTGGGGCGGGCGCTCCAGAAATTTATGGAAACTTGACTCAACCTTTGAAATAATTTCTCGTCATAGTTTTGATGTACATCCGAGGCTGTTTGATTTAATATGCGAACTAACAACGGGATTCAATGAGGAGGCGGGAGCATTTGATGCTACAGTTCAAACGGCTTACAGTATTTTTTGCAGGAGGAGGAAGCTTTGGGGTGGGTGTCAGAGCGAAATAGTTTCTGGACCCCCGGATTTCTTCCTCTACAAAAATTGGAATTATTGTAGGCGACACGACCTGTTGTACTTCAGGTCCCCCATCCCCAGGATCCAAAACGGAATAGACCCTTCAAAACTGCTTTTCAAGTAATCGTGTGTACAGTTGGGTAGTTGCAGAGATACGCATAGGGAAAGCTCGTAAATTTCATAGGCGAACAAGCTGAAAAGAAAGCTTGAAGAAGTGTGGGGAGTGTCCAGGTGTCGTTCATCTGGCGTAATTTGACCGCAGATTTTAAACGTGGACTGTTGTAAGTTTAACTGGATACGGTACCCTTCACTGCAATACCGCACTCACGACGCCGCAACATAAAGGCACAGTCTGAGATCAGACACGTTCACCTGTCCATCCCCGAGCGTCGCAGACAGACGGACAACCGTTGATGTTGCGACGTTTTGCGGTTTGTAAGTTCGCAACGAAGACGCTAGAAGCTCGTTCGACCCACACGCCAGGCCTTCCGCCTTCAGCTGTCATTGACGCAGTCGCGACCAGGGTGAATATCGGTCGAGGAAATCCTCGACAGGGGGGTCGTACCTGTCGGGCTGGGTCATGGGGGGTCGTACTCTTGGGGGTCAGTAACAGCAGTGGTATCGTGGTGCAGATAGGTAAGAGGGTATAGCGCAGCAGAAAATGAAAATATCTGAAAAAACATGATATTAAATTTTCTTTGCAGGTTCAGTCGCTCCATTCCTCCACCTTCATGAGAAGGGCGTATTTGAAGGCAGTACAAAGAATGAAAGTGCATCCCCGCAAAGAAGACTGCCACATGTGCGCACGCGCTGCAAAGGCACCTCCTCTGCCTATCGCTCGCTCCTTCTCCCTTAATACCTCGCTGAGAATGACACTGTTGTTAGGGACCCTGTCGCAAAAACGACAACCGTGAAGGAAAAGCCCTGGGCAAATGAAGTTGTTCTTCAGGTTGTAGGAGTTACGAAATGCGTTTACTACAATGCAGCTTCTGTCAACTGGTCATGATATGACACCTTCGAATCGATTCTGCAACTTCGAGTGAGGTCGGATGCATGGCCTATACTCAGACAAAATTCGATGATGACGATTGCCCCTTTTCCTATTGCTTATGTTGGGAGGATGTTTTCTAGACCCATTTCAAGCGTTGCCAACAATTACACTTGCAATGGTGAAGAAGGGAGCGGATTTTCAGGTGGCCGGATCCGTCCTCGATACATACTCGACGCAGATATCTTCTCAACTAGGAAATGTAGAAGAAAGCTAAGAAGACCATCAGAAAGCGCAAACCTTCCGCTTTCCAAAACTATCTTCCCTTTTTCAGGATCTTACGTTTTAAGAGAGATATTGCTCTTGAAGTGGCAAAAACTCGCGTGAAAATTTCGACGTTTACTCGACGAAATTTGAGAGACCCTATCTTTCTGCATGGAAGGCTTTCAGAGCAATTTCAATACTTCTTGGAAACGCGAAATCCAGCTCTATCTAACCCTACCTCAAACTGCTTCAAAGGTTATGAAATGGAGGAATGCAACCTTTTCATCGAGGGTGTAGATTTCGACGGTTTTTTTTTCGGGATTTCAGCAAATCTGACCCAGTGACAATCGCGCCGCAGCTGCCGTTGAATCGGCCTTTGATACACTCGGCTGTTTTGATATACTCAAGCAGGAATCAAGATTGAATCGCAACCCCGTGCCTTCAGGATTTCTGTGCATTTCTGAACGAACCTGACTTTGAGGTCACACAAAGTTAATGCCTCTTTCCTCGAGTCGATATTTCAGTAAATACACAAAAGTGTGCAGCGATGAAAGACAGTGCATAGATGACAAGATGAGGCGTCCATAACATTATTTTGCAGAATTTTTTTGATTTATTTTGCAGGATTTTTTTGATTAATTAATTGAATTAATTTGCTCTGTTTTAGGGGGTCGTGCCAGGATCTCGATTTCGGGGGGGGGGTCGTACTTCTGCGACCACGTACTCGACACGATTTTCACCCTGGTCGCGACAGCGGTTACATTGCGGTTCAATGGAGATAAGCCGTTCAGGGAGGGTGAGCACCCGTAATCAGCGTGAATTATGATGTTTCATATGTGGTCAGTACAATGCGACGTATTGACGCGCTCTATGCGGTAACAGATTTTATGGGTTGTGCAAATAATGAGGTTACCCCAGCTCTCCAGGGCAGCGATCCAAAAATGGAAAAGCGTCGCAGCGTCCTCAACGCTGCACGCGCTTCGCGCGTCGGCAAGGGAAGGTAATCCCCAGGCAGGGTCAACCGTCACGTTCGAACATTTTCGGGATTTTTGCGACCCCCTAGCTCTCGAGGGGGTCCAGTTGCGACCCCCTGTTTTTGTTAATAAGAGTGCTAGACATGAATCCGTTGCGCCAGAAAGCGTCTGCGTTGCGGCGTCAGCCTTGGAGCGCGGCAGGTATCACCCGGGCGCTGGAAGAACGGGACGCGGCGAAGAAAAAATTTTAGAGGGGAATAACTTTCTTGGGACGTACTTTTTTGACTTGTTGAGGTAGATTTTGACTGTGCCTGAGGTGCGCTTTCAGAAAACTACAAGGATTGCCTAACTCTCCGGAAAGTACTTCTGTTAGAAGTGGAAAACCCAAAATTCTAAGAAGGCGCACCTTCAACTTTGAAGGCCCATAATATCTTTCGTATGCGACATTTTGGAAAGCTGTAAAAAGTTTCAGAAACTTCAAATGTTTCTCTCTCAAAAAAAGTAAAGTTTAAAAGAGAGTGAGAGTAAGTGTAAAAGAGTGTAAGAGTAAATCAGTATAAAAAGTTCAGTGATTGACCCCTTCTTCATAAAATTGCAAAAGCGAGTTTTTGGGCTTTCAGCACCATAACTCACTTCATTTTCATTTCTGTGATGCACTTTTTTCATGGGGTGAAAGTACAGGATTTGCTCTTTCTAACAAGCCCAAACCGTTTTTCAAAGTTCATTTTTCGAGAAAATCACACGTTCGAACATTTTGGGGGGTTTTGCCGAACACTTTTTTTGAAATCGCGAGTTTTTGGGCTTTAAGCGGCATAACTCACTTCATTTTCATTTCTGTGATGCACTTTTTTCATGGGGTGAAAGTACAGGATTTGCTCTTTCTAACAAGCACCAAACCGTTTTTCAAAGTTCATTTTTCGAGAAAATCACACGTTCGAACATTTTTTCCCATGGGTTTTTGAGCAGCACATGCGAGTTTTTGAGCTTTCAGCAATAATAACTTCCTTCAAAGAGCTTGTTGGAGAGGGATAAAGACATTTTTGAAGACTACGAGATTTCCGCTTCTTATGTGTTTACAGTTGTCTGGAAGAAGCGTCCCCAAAAAAGGTCTCCGAAGAACTTTGTTTTCAGCCCCGAGAAGTCAAACCTTTCATAGGGATGCATTCAACTGTTCTTTATTCCTCAAGAAAACACCGTAATTTGCCTAAAACTGTCTCTCTGTGCATAATAAATCGAATCTAATGCGGTCTGCACAAACAATTCTTGCCCTCGGATACGCCACGCACGCGCCTGTGGCTGGCAGTCCTCGAAATTGCGACCCCCTTCCGACCAAAATGCGACCCCTTCGTTCGAACAGTTCGAACGGACGGTTGACCCTAGGTGCCGCCCATTCCGCGCGAGGCCAGTTCGACTTGCGAGCCATCCTCCACCTCCTACATTAACGGCGCTTAGTACAGCTGGCGAGTGCTCGGCGCTACTCGTTGGGAGAGCGGAGAGAAAACGAGAAGTGGGAGACAAGACGCAGACTTAGAGCGTCAATGCGTCGCGCATTGTACGTCACTTAGGCTGGAACATCATTATGACTTGACTGAATTGACTTCGTGTGCTCACACCGTCCAAACGGCGGCTCAATATCACTGGCACTGCACTAACTGGAGCGGAGTTCTTGAAACTCGTCCAAGACGCCCCTTTCCTATCCCAAGTAGAATGCGGGTGAAACAGAGGTAAATGGAGGAGGATCTTTTATTTGTTTCATTTCCAAGCACTCCCAATTCTAGATGCATCACTGGATGCTCTAAAATAACGATTTTGTACTGGAGGTTGCCTTCAAGCCTCCTGCAGAATACCACACAGTAAACACAGTTGAACTTGAACGAAGTTTTCCACTTGAGAGTAGAGAAGTATAACTGTATGTATACCCTAAAATCCCATAGATAAGAGCGGTCCATAGATATTTTTTAAAAATAAAAATATTTTTTCAAAATCATTTTTTACCGGTAAATTAAACCGCTCTTATCTATGGAATTTTACTGATCGAATGGGCTCTTCAAGTTCTATCCAGAGATCAAATTCCGGCATTTCTAGAGAGATTCCGGCAGAAATTCCGTTAAAATCGCTATTTTTCTATATGAATTGTTTATTAAGTGGGCGGGGTTTAGAGTTGAGGGACGGAGCTTCTTCTAAACTTCTTCTCCGATTTTTATTTATCCATCCATCAAGTTAGAGGGGTGACTGCATTCAATTTCAATTTCATTCCAATTCATTTTTCACCGGTAAATTAAACCGCTCTTATCTATGGGATTTTAGGGTAAGTATAACTATGAGTGAATAAGTATAAATGAATGTAAACATAAATAAATGAATATTTAATATAAGTATAACTATGAGAGTAATCTGTCTTCAGTATTCACAGCTGTAGTATAGATTTATGTGATAAAGAAGTCTGGAAAAAGCAACGTATGGAAGTCGCGGGGTGAGTGAAGCAAGATGAGAATTCCGGGGCTTTACTACTAGAAGGATGCTCTAAGGCCGGCTTTTAGGAAAACGGATAACAAGAAATCCTTTGCTTTTCAGTCATGACACGACCATTTTTTTCTGATTGTAAGCAGCATATGAGTAACCTTACTAAGCTTGAGCAGCACCTTTGGTAGGGGTGTGGTAAGTGAAAAACAATTGCATTGCCCTCGCAGTTTAATTACCGTATCCATAGCAAACCTATTAAAAGGAACAGTATGGAGGAAAATGAGCTCATGTCATCTCTGAACACGCCACTGAACAAACTTTGAGCTACATCGAAAAGCAGCGTTTCTGAAAATCCATTTCTTTTCTGTTTGTCTATTTGTAACCAGTGGGCTCGCTCACTAAGTAAACCTCAAGAAAACAGTTGGTGCCTCGTCCCGGATGTGTGCGAAGTTGTCCTCAGGGCGCCTGCGGATGGAAGGGCTTTGTTGAAAGTGTACACGGCGGTGGGAGGAGCCCGGCTTGATGGGCGGAGCTCGTGTTAAAACCTTAAAAATATCGTTTTCTGCGCATCGAAAGAGGTTGGTAGTTATAGTAATTGATTTTGCGCCGTAGTAAAACAAGAACTTTGTCGGGCGACATGCTATCGATATATCGATTAAAAACATTGATTTGCGATTAGGGTTCGAATGAGTTCATAATTGTAGTACTAATTAGGTGCTGTAGTAAAGGTGGAGCCTACTGTGTCATTTGCTAAATAACAAGAGTGGGCTGAGAAAAGATAAAGAAGCAGAGGCAGTCAATCTCGTGACAAAAAAAACCTGTACTCAACATGCATGCGGCACAAGCAATCATGTGTCCCGTACAATGGCGCCACAAACTTTTCCAGAACATTCAACTGCTGTTTTAAATGCAAAAATCACCTGTTCTTCAGTTTTCAAGCATTTAGCCGTGAGACAAGCACGTGCCAACAACAAATATGGTATGGATTCCGCGATTCTAGCAGGCTGTATGAAATTTATGGACTTCTCTATTTTAGAAAATCGTTCCTCGTGAAGTTGAGTATTTTTCGACCTGGTAGATGTGATGGCCATTTGCAGGGCATCAAAATCGGCTCGGTCGTTATGACATTTTTCATTTGTTAGATCAGGGCGGCAACAGGATTCTGCTAGTCTTGGGGGTCTTCTGTGATGCATCGTTCCTCCGTCTTCTTCTGACGCACTTCAGACTTCGTCTTCTTTTTGTAGGTATCCCTGCTATTGCTGAATTCTTGAGAATATGAGTTGCACGACGCGGCAAGGACGGGGTTGTAAAGCTCGTAAGAGTCACGCTCCATATCCGAATATTATCTACCGTGGATAGAGCACTTCAGCCCATTGTAAATATGTAAAACAAACAGGGGAAGACAATAAAGAAGAGAAATTTTCTCCACATTTAAACGTATTCAACCTAGACTTGTAAAATTCAAAGCGAATGCGCCAACATGAGAGTGTGCGCATTTCATTTTACATTAGATTGGAAACAAAATTTGACAACACTTTCTAAAATTTTCTTTATTTGTCTGAGAAATTCATTCGTAACATACTTGACAAAAAATGGTGGAGCATGCTCGAGGCTTTGATCCGGAAACCGGTTGCGGAACCTCAACTACAAAATCCGTTATGGGCACCATTGTGTAGGTAGAGGTCTAGGCTGCGGAACTCCAGAAGCTGGCCGAGGCAGCTCGTCAAGAGCCCTCGTACCGCGACAATATTTCTTTCATGACATTGCGAATCACCATGATCCGAAATGAGCCCGGTAAGAAATTCTGGAGCTGCGGCAAGATTTCTTACCTCTCTTAGCGTATTCCCCTGGTCGAGCTGTAAAAAGTGCCACCTATCCTAGACCTTCAAATCATCATCTTGAAGACGAAATAATTAGACGATCAACGGCAGCTTAACGATGATGGCAGATGATGTCATATTCTGAAGATGGTCAGGACAGCGTAGGAGGGCTTGCGTCCACTTGTAAAGGGAGATCTCAGAAACATCTTCTGTATGACTCCCACGGCAATTTCAGCAACGAAAAACCGAAGTACGACACAATTTAACTTTTCGTCTCTCTTCCCCTCTTCACAACGTGCTTCGTTTACGGCGAACCGTCGCAGTCGAAAGGCAAATAGAGTAATGGTTCTGTTGATGTGATCCAACAGCTATGGCCTCAGTCCAAAGTCAGGCGTATGCACTGACTTGTCTGCAATGGTCAGGCTTTCAGAATGACCTTGCAAGTGCGACATACACGTGATAAGCAGCCAGTGTATGGGCGCTGTTAATAGGTCTTTTGAAAATAGACTAGCTAGCGATGCAGCGTGAGGTGATATCCAAAGCATCGACCAGATGGAGGGTGATGCGGTCTCGATGACGTGATTGAACGTAATAGGAGCAGAAACGATTACAGCCACGCCCCCAGTGTTATGAGGCGTTCGATCCACTAATGGTGCCCAATGACGTCACCGAATCGCACCGCATTTCGGCCATCGTGATCTACCTTTGAAGGCACTGAAGGCTTTGAAGGTACGATGGCATCTACAAGAGACCTTACTGGGGACGTGAGGGTGGTCGATGGTACGAAGAAAAAAGGCGATTGATGGTCCAGTTGTGCCGTTGCTAGCAACACAGCTCGTCCGAACTCGTCCAATCACCAACTGCACTTGTAAGCGGATCGTGTTTGTGGCGGAGTGCTTTCAAAGCCCTGCGCAGCAACCAGCGCACCTTTCGTCGTGAATCACAACTGAACTAGTGGGCGGATCGCTTTTGTGGCGGAGTGCTTTCGAAGCCCTGCGCAGCAAGCAGCGCTCCTTTCGTCGTGAAAGCGCCACAATTCGCACTCTTGGCAGGCAAGAAAGTTTCGGCTCCCTCTTCGTAGTCGCGTCATTTGGTATATGCATTCAGGACATACTATTCTGGCATATGTACATGATTAAGATACTCTCCATGAGGGATCTCATCTCCTGGACAGCTTCATCACTCCATCGTGAATATGCGGAACAAAACTTCAAATCAATCCTACAATCAAAGCACGACGGATTTTGCTCAGTGAGACCATGTGTCTAGTTGCCATATTGTGCCCAATCACCAATTTTGTCGCTACTGTCCTCAAGCCGTTTTTTTAATGAAAAAATTAATCGCCTATGCAAAAGGCGCATTAGTTTAAAAGTTACAGGGTGAGGCCTCTCAGGAACAAGATGGCAGGGACAAGATCTGTAGAGTGATTGGCCCTACTGTCAGTAAAAAACAATTTCATCGAAATCTTGACCACCATCAAAAAGATAGTGCCCTTACATGTAATCACTTCGTCAATGACCTCTGTTGTGGAGCAGCATCAAAACGCCAAATACCATGTTATTATAACTGCCCATTAGCGCTAACATACATTCACGTTAACGTAATGCTCACGGAATAGCATTAGCACGTTGACGACATCGCGCGTTTTGGGTTTTTGCACCGCGTGGGACAAGGGCGCTTTTGCGGCCGTCACACCTCACACCCGTAAATTTCGAACGATAACCTTGGGAAGCTTCAAAGGTACGAAACCATTTCAGCAATATTCAATGCGTAGAAAGTAATCGAAGATAGTAGCGAAATTCCGATCAAAAAACGTGAAATGGTAAAGAAAATTGGAATTTAAGTCCTTTTCTCTGTAGTGGATGCCAAAACTATTTTCGATGTGGATGTCAAGTGAAACATATATCTTTCTATCCCTTTAAGTTTGTATTTACTTTCACTACCTTTTCTCACTGACATGTTCATGAGAATAGGAAGAAAACGAGGGATGAACCGAGCTGCCAATTCCGCTGTGCTTAAAAAACTTCTGCTAAACTGGAGCATATTTGATCATACCGTGACCCATGTCGTTTACAGTTATGTTATGTTGTAATCCATAGAATAGAGACAAGCAAATTGGGAAGAATCCCCGCATACGCTAGAAAAAGGGATGACAAGGGTGAGACGCGCCCGCGTCTCAATGTCCAACGAGGTGCGCAATGTATGTCGTCAATGTGTTAACAACACTCAGCTCTGTCGCTGTTGTCCAGCGCCCTCACACTCACAAGTTAAGAGATTAAAGTAAAATAAAGGGTAATTTAAAGGAGATAATTGACAATAGCGTTCCGACTTTTTTATCCGTTCCAGCTCTTCACGTTCACAGCACAGTATTTTATGCTAAGAGAGTTCGGTATGACAGGGAGAACAATCTTCAAAATTTGTACCGACCGTTGTTATGTTAGGACAAGCCTGTGTAAGAGGCCTAGGTACAATCTCGAATTCGTTTGAGAGTTGAGAATTTGTGTGAGAGGACAACTAAGTATTCATACTACGAGATTTTGTACTCGATTTTTCGCATATCAGTATGGTGCGCTGGAACTCAAGGCATATCCCACTCCCATGAGGTCTTGTTATTTCGTCTGAATGTGGTGTGAGGAATAGGCGCAGAGCGGACTACCAGCGAAGGACAATACAAAAGAAATCGCTAAAAGAACTGAAAGCAGCAGTATCCATTTATTTTGCGCTAATCAGTACCACCCTAAAACAACACCGAAAATCGAGGAGACAACACGGCAGCAAACAAGACATGGAGTCCCTCTGCTTCAGCTGTTACGTTGACTACAACTGTAGCAGGCTTTGATGCGAGTCACAGTAGTAACTCCCATGCAGCTTATTTTTATTCATTTCAGTTTTCAATTCATCTTTTCCAACTTGGGAACGGCACGCTTTCAACTCATGTAAAAATCTTCTTATAGGAAAGATATTTATCTAGCTTGGTCATCTAGTTTGCCAAATGAACATAGTGGGTCACTAAGTCCGTTCGGAAGATTTCTTCAAGCAAATGTCGCAGACCATTGAGAAGATGCTTCAAACTACAGAGCTATTTCTGCCCACTTGTAAAGAGATGGCAATAAAGGCGAAATAATGAGCAATTCTGTTGACTTTCACAGCAATATAAGCAAAGCCAGAGAAAGTAATCAGAGACTGCTTGTAGCTACCAATACATCTTGTTCTCTCATAACAGTAGTAAAGTTAAATTGAATCCCGGTTGCCAAGGAGCTGGTACACGTGTCAGAGTTGCTGAGACAAAGACAAGCTCTCAGAGAAATCCCAACGACAATGTTCGAGAATTGTCGCCGTCATACGGTAAGTGCGTGGCGCTTGCACTTTGTTCAATTACCAACGTCATCGAGAAGTGTTCCACTTGATGGTAACCACCGAACGTTCTAGTAGCTGGAGCAAATGGAGAAATATTGTAACAGCTTCCACATCCACAAAGGAACATGTGTGCCGATTATGTGAATGAGAACTTTCTCGGGGTAAAAATACAACTAATAGGAGTAGTGTATTGTATGTACAATACTTGGTCCTAAATATGATGATATTCCAAAAGCAGTGGAGGCTTCGGACAGTGTGGAGTCTGGAGCAGAGTTCAAAATAAAATAACTCAACTCAAAATATTGTGAATCGTATCAAGAGCCTCTGAAATCTACCTTTTGCATCCAGCCGCGAGAAGCGGGTCTACTGCAAAGCTACAACACAAGTAAGGACAGCCCCCACAAAAGGTAAGGTTCCCTGCCGAAAATGATTGACCGGTTGCATCTAGCGGTTGCCACTGTTTGTAACTATTATTTTCTATCTATCACCTATTGATGAAAGTAACAATTATCACATTCTCGGAGCCGTGTCACTAGAAGTGTGGAGACTGTGACGCAGAATTCCCTGGTTGCCAGATACAAAGGTATACTATTGCGAAAGTATGACACAAGTTAAATGACGTGAACAGAGAAGAATTGCTTTCCTACTCTACGACTAGACAACTGATTGCTTATAAATGGTAGTTGTAATCAGGGTGAAAATCGTGTCGAGGACGTGGTCGCAGAAGTACGACCCCCCTGAAATCGAGATCCTGGCACGACCCCCTAAAACAGAGCAAATTAATTCAATTAATTAATCAAAAAAAATCCTGCAAAATAATGTTGTGGACGCCTCATCTTGTCATCTATGCACTGTCTTTCATCGCTGCACACTTTTGTGACTGAAATATCGACTCGAGGAAAGAGGCATTAACTTTGTGTGACCTCAAAGGCAGGTTCGTTCAGAAATGCACAGAAATCCTGAAGGCACGGGTTGCGATTGAATCTTGATTTCTGCTCAAGTACAGGGGGGGGGGGCAAAAAAAGAGTCACTTTGCCATGGCGCATATCATCAAACTTTTCGTCGCAAAGGATGCCGCTGTTATTGGGAGTTATACGGCAAATATTCCTTAGATGTCCCCCATAAGCAGAATCAGGCCCACCTTCGCTGCCTTCACCGTCTCCAGAATATGACGTCATCTGTCATCACCGTCGAGCTCAAGGAGGCCTACCATAATCGCTCCATTCTGAAGCTGCTACATAATTTCTTCAATCGGATAACTGGTGAATGGCTTCTTAGAGACACTAGCTCTGACTATGCAAAATGGCTTTTGACCAGCGTTTCAGAGACGTCGTAATCGTCTATGGTTTCTCGACGACCTCGTTGAGCTCGTACCGTGAACCATGTTTCCGTGGGAAAATCTTCTGATGTCGTCGGTGTAGAAGGCCCTATGTAATTTTTTGATAGAATAGAATGTGCTCTTCAATATGCAATTGAGCTCATTCGGTTTGGTTTTGGCAAAGTGTAATTAATTCTGTTTTGAATGTGAGTAGGAGTGACTCTTTTTTTTTGGCCCCCTGTATATCACCATTGCCGAGTGTATCGATCAACGGCCGATTCAACGGCAGCTGCGGCGCGATTTGTCACTGGGTCAGATTTGCTGAAATTCGAAAAAACCGTCGAAATCTACACCCTCGATGAAAAGGTTCCATTCCTCCATTTCCCAACCTTTTGAACAGCACGCGGTATAGATATAGATTTGCTACTATCAGGCAGTATTGGAATTGCTATGAAAGCCTTCCATTCGAAGAGATATAGTCTCTCAAAATCGTCGAGGGAGCGTCGAGGATGCTGAAATTTTCATGCGAGTTTTTGCCACTTAAAAGGCAATATCTCTCTAATTTTGCAAGATCTTGAAAAGCGAAGACAGTTTTGGAAAGCGGAAGGTTTGCGCTTTCTAAAGTATGTTTAGCTTCCTTCTACATTCTAGTTGAGGAGATATTTGCGTCGAGGATCTATCGAGGATGATTCTCGGCCGCTGAAAATCCGCTCCCTTCTTCACCATTGCAAGTGTAATTCGTTGGCAACGCTCGAAATGTGTCTAGAATACATTCTTCCAACATAAGCAATAAGAAAAGGGGCAATCGTCATCATCCGATTTTGTCTGGGTATAGGCCATGCATCCGACCTCCACTCAAGTTGTAGAATCTATTGAAAGGTTTTATGCATATGATGATGATCGTAACCCCTATAACCCAAGGCTTAGGCATCCAATGTAGGCTGCGTTCTCTGAAAAACTTTGAAAACAAGTCGGCCCACCGAGTTGGCGGTCGCCCTTTCGGTCTCGTTTTATTTCTTGGGAGCCACTCTGTCACGCGTAGACTCCATCGGTCATCTGTGCGGCGAAGTAAATGACCGGCCCATCGATGCTTCAATTGTGCCATGTATGCAAGCGGATCTTTCAGGCGTGATCGCTCCTTCAATTCTGAGCTACGTATGCTTTGCTGCCATTGCTGTCGTCGGCTAATCTTCAGAAACATCTTTCTAATGCACGATGAGCAGTTTGCATGGCCCTGGCGATTGTCTTGTTGTTAGGCCAAGTTTCGGTCGCGTAGCACATTGCTGGCAATACTGAAGTGTTGAATATGGAGGCTTTTAGTTCCGGGTCATTTACTTGATCTGTTACTTCGCGAATCGATCCGAAAGCTGTCCATGCTGCTCGTTTTCTGCGGTGTATTTCAGAAACGATGTTGTTTGTCATGTTCAGCTCTTTTCCCAGATATACGTAGGATTCCACTCTTTGTAGAGCTATTCCTGCCAATTTTACTTCTCCCATATCACTCCACTGGTTCACCATCATTTGCGTTTTGGACATATTCATTTCCAATCCAATCTTCAGACCTCCACATTGAGTTCGTTGATCATCTCTTCCATTTCAGCTGTGTTGGTGGAGACTAAAACGATATCATCAGCGAAACGGAGGTTATTGATTCTTTTTCCATCGATGGGGTATCCTTTGTCTTCCCAGTTAAGGTTAGACATAGCATACTGTAGTGCGGCCGTGAACAATTTCGGAGATATCGTGTCTCCTTGCCTTACTCCTTTTTCGATATCGTGTCTCCTTGCCTTACTCCTTTTTCGATTGGGATCTTCAACTTACGGTCGAACAGCTGTATAGTTGTTGATGTGTTCGAAAAACACTGCTCGAGTAAATGGATATATGCAGGGAGAACTCCAGCCTGCGTGAGGGCATTCAGGACAGCGTTGATCTCCACTGAGTCGAATGCCTTTCTGTAATCA
>MU868336.1:171535-188275 GCA_036418205.1 Ostertagia ostertagi | reverse complement strand
ATCACTTAGCGTAAAATTTCTTCCTGGGGAAGAGCGCTAGAGCTCAGACTGAGTTGTCCTTGCTGGCACGAGGATAGGCTACACAAGGAAGCTGAAAGAACTGCTAGCCTGAGAGTCTCCAATTTTTTATGAATATTCTCCGCAAGGTGGGTCGAACGACCTCAGAAAAAAAGCAGACTTTGTCTTGCTTTGCTTTCAAATTGAACGCGTCGCCATTGTGCTGTCGACGTTTGCCTTCTTCACTGACCCTAGTATTACTGGGCGGCGGTTCCCAGCGCAAGGTTCCTTTCGTGTTTCACCAACATCTCAGAAGTGTCGAACTAGAGGAAGTTGGCTTTTGCTGTCAGAACTCCCGAATCGCTTGAGCTAGGCTACTGCTCCTGGTGGATTTGCTAGCACACTCCACCCAGTCACAACACTGGTGAATATGCAGGATGATCACTGAAAGGAACCTAGGAAATCAGAAGGAACATGATGATGTCAGATCGTGTTCGAGCTGATTCGGGCACAGAGCATGTGAGATACAAATTCCATATTTTAAATCTTTACGACTCTACAGAAATCCCTACATTCCATCATCTGAACAAGTCGGATATGCTCTGACACATAGCGACTACTTTGTCCAGATCCAATCTCAGCTGCGCTGGGTAGAGCAGCAAGATTGCCAGTAGAGGGGTAGTTGGAGTATGGGTCATCTTCAAATGGAAAAGCCAAATCCGGAACAGAGTGAACCGTGGATTGAAGGAGTGTGTCCTCGCCTATTTGCTGGTTGATCCACTACGTTGGTTGGCGTTTGAAAGATCCTAATCAGAAGTGATGAGAAGGAAGCTCAAAAATAGGTTTTAGAAAAATTGATGTTATAGCCACGTAAGGCAGCGTGTAAATGGGCTGACTAAATGCTCAGGTAGGATAATGTGGGTGCTACTTCGCAAAACATGTTTCACGCCTTTACCATTTTTCTTGGATTTTTTATAGCAATAAATGTAAAGTGATTCACTAATTATGGGACAACCTAATACTTCTTGCAAAACTCGTGAATGCCTTAGAGAATTCTTTTTCACTTACCGTGTTCACCGAGAACTTGGGCAATGCTTCGAATGACGCCCGATTTCATGAAGCTGTTCGCAGGGCATAATATAGATGGCTTAACAGCCGAAGATTGCTTGACATCATGGCAAGCATCAAGAATGACTGTTTTGTACTTTTCTCCTGAAATGAGAACGCCAAAGGACATGCCATCAAATTGGTTGAACGCTTATAATATCCTAATCACGCTGTCAAAGTCGACGGAAAACACTTCTTTGAGGTGCATTGCTCTCCTATGTTGGTATGAAGCACAATGAAAGTGTTTTGCGCAGGTGTGGAATTTTCAGCGACATCATAGTACTCAGGAATCCTTTATAACATTTTTGATGGCTCCAGTCCGTCTGTGCTATTCCTCGTTACAGCGTGCTTCTACTGAAGGGCACTTGGGGGTTCTCTTGTTCTCTTAGCTGGAGTATGTTATTTTCTATCATTACTTTTCTATTATTGTATTATCTTATCGGGATCAAGGGCAAAATTAGAGCGAAATAAAGGGAGAAAAGGGCTCACCCAGCCGCGGCGTCCAGCTGGGCGAGTTCGAAGAGAGGACTAGCAGTGACAAGCCCACAAAATACCTTTATACCTATAAATATCATCATACGGCACTTAAATTTTTTGAATGCGTTGAAGAATCAACGTCCTCATTTGCAAACACTGTAAAGTGAACAACTAAGTCGATAACAAGGGTTTACCACTCGTTCTACGCAGTATCTTGGTGCTCACTATCACCCATTTCACGCTGACATTAGGGAACGATAATGCTCACACTACATATGTTTGCAATACAGTATCAACGGCAATTTCGTGCTTGTATTTTTCTCGCGATGTGAACTCCTAGTGATATTAACAGCACGTGCTTGCGTCCTCCTCATCAGTGAGCTAGTCCGTGGAGCTGCTATACGGTAGATGGGTAAAAGCGACGGAGGCGATCTTCTAACATCTGCGCCCTCTCAAGGGAATAGCGTTAATATTAGGTCGGTCCATAATTTTTGAGAAACTTTACATGTATTGTGTAAAAATCTTTGATAAGTATTGAAGCTTTCCAAGATGTCCTGCAACCTAGCACACAAGCTCGCCTATCCGACAGGCTAGCCACCTCGTTTGCTTGTTACTTTCTTTAGCTAGGATTCCAATTTCTTTGAAACCTATTTCTGAGCCTCTTTCTTCATGACTTCAGATTAGATCTTCCACGCGCCAAGCTATATGAGGATTAACCAGAAGATAGTTGAGGGCACGCTCTCTCAATCCACGGTTACCTCTACTCAGGGTTCCCTCCTTTTATTCGAAGATGATCCACACTCCAACCACCCCGTGACTGGCAATCTCGATGCTCTATCCGGCGCCATTGAAAAGGAATCTGAACAAAGTTAGCGCTATTTGTCAGAGCGCTTTTGGTGTGACAGGGCAGAGTACTGAGACATCTCGATAAAGTCGCTAAGGTTTGAAAATATGGAGTTTGTCTCTCACATGCTCTGAGCCCGAATCAGCTCTAAACCCGATCTGACATCATCATGTTCCTATTGGTTTCCCATAGTTCCCTTCGAATGACCATCCATCATACTCATCGGTGATGTGGACTGGGTGCAGTGTGCTAACAAATCCACAAGCCGCAGTAGCTTAGCTTTAAAGGAATCTTGCGCGGAAAATTCTTGCACTCTTTCCTAACATGAATATGTCAGTTGTGATCACTGGAAATAGCACACAAAGTTTCACGCATGAAGATTCGGTTTCTGAAGAGAAACAAACGTACAAAAACTACACGTTATGGACCATCGAAGGACCAGGAGGCAGAGCCAGGCGAGGCATGGAAAGAAGACGGCGTTTGGCCGGCTACGTACCAGGCGACGCAATGAGAGAATCGGGTTAAAGCGCGCGATTTCGGAGAGTGAGACAAATCGATCGATGGAATAGGATGGAGTAGAAGTGTAAGATGTGAATGCAACGAAGCAGAAGGCCAGAAAGAGCTTCTAGTGAATGCACTCCAAGAACCAAGTTTGAGCATCCCCGTCGCCAGCATTCGTGAAAGACGTCCGTGGGCAATTCGAACGCGTAGCAGCCTTTTCGAGTTTTCGAATTTCTAATCAAAACGAAAGCAATACTTCAGTTCTTTTCACTATTATCGTGGATAATGAGTCTCAAGCCAGTGATTTATGGCTGAAATAGAATCATGATTTTTCCGCGCAAGATTCCTTTAACGATTCGGGAGTTTTGATTGCAAAATCCCACTCTCTCTGAATTCTACTTCCTGAGTTGTTGGCGGAATACGAGAGGGCTTTGCGCTGGGAACCGGCACCAACTAATACCAGTGTCAGTGATGAAGATAATCGTGACAGCTTGATGGCAACGCCTTCAACTTGAAAAGTGATACAAAATCGTCCAGGATCGACCTTCTTTTAATCTTGGCATATTTTGATCAGATGAGTACTTGATTGTAGCCGTCCAAGATTAGGTAACTTTATTAGGCCAACGTTTCGGCTTCTTCGCCTTCGTCAGAGCCTGAAAAAGTCAAGAACAAATATGACTTGCCCTCTCAAACGCCTCCACAATACTGAAGACTATTTCCATATCTTAGTAAACCACCTAACGGTATCGATCGATAAAGTTATGCTACTAGGCCTACCTTAATGAACGCCGCCGTGACGCGAGGGCGACTACCCTCGAAGGACTAGGTTGAGCTTAATTAAGCTCAATTAATTAAGCTTAAGCTTAGTTAACTGAGCATCACCACCTCGACCCTCTCGACCTCGACCTCGACCTCGACCTCATGTAGATCAAAACCCGCAGAGGTCGGAGAAGGGCGCGAGCCCGCGCCAATATCACCGAAACACCTCCCCTCGTGCAGTGTAATTGTTTTTACAATTTTTACAAATTACACCTTAGAAACTACCGTGAATTTACAGGCATTCGTTTTTAGTGGTGGCGCAATCTGGCCAGTTGGCGGCACCTTGTCACGACAAGTGTTTTCACCAAATCTCCCTTAAACTTCCGTATAGGGGTTATTTGGTGTCCTGATTACGAATATGACCCGTTAGCCTGGTACTATTTGGCGCCTATTTTCTGATCGTTTGCGTTCTCCAACCGAGAGGATATGGTAGATATGCGTTGAACAACACTGATGGAAAACCTCGACGAAGAATATCATCCACTCATTAAACACCTTAACGAGAGTGACAGAAAGGCAGAGAAATTGAAAGTTACCGAGGAACTTCTGTCAACGGAAAATTCTTAGCTGGAGCCGCACGAGCTGCAGGCAATCACCGACTCACGTCCGAGCTTGCGAAGCTATGCAGAGAGGCGATAAAGGAAGATCTCAAGGAGCGAAGAGCAGCAGTATTAGCTGAAGCAGCAGAGGATGGGAATGCCGCAATGCCCGCCGAAGTTACAATGAAGAATGCGCCGCCAGTTCATCATCAAAACTCTGGCTCGACTCTTCACGCGCTACCTGTCGGAATGCAAGGTACCCACTCCGTGGAAAACCAGCAGGACCGTGTTGCTGTACAAGAAGGGAGACTTGGACGACATTGGCAACTATCGCCCAATCTGCCTGCTGTCTGTAATCTACAAGCTATTCACTCGAGTCATCCTTAACAGGATCGGCAGAATACTGGATGAAGGACAGCCATGCGAGCAAGCAGGGTTTCGAAGAGGGTTCAGCACGATCGACCATATCCACACGGTTACAAGACTCATTGAAGTTTCACGAGAGTACAAGATGCCGCTTTGTCTCACGTTCATCGACTTGAAGAAGGCCTTCGACTCTGTGGAGACAGAAGCGGTCATCAAAGTCTTGGTCAAGAGATTGGAGTGAAATTCGACGGATCGCCAACTACTCCACCTTCGTTCTTATAACGCCGAACATCGAGCAAGCGGAGCGAATGCTGGCTGATTTCGACTGCGCCTGTGGTAAGGTTGGTCTACAGCTGAACCTAACGAAGACGATGTTTATGAGAAACGGATTGGTTCCTGATGCCCCATTCACGCTCAACGGAACGAACATCACCGAATGCTCCAGCTACGTGTACCTAGGTCGGGAAATCAATATGATGAACGATCTAGCTCCAGAGCTGAGCAGGAGGAAACGAGCGGCTTGGGGAGCGTTTAAGAACATCGAGGGAGTAGTGAAGAAGACGAAGAACATCCGGCTCCGTGCCCACCTCTTCGATTCCGCTGTCCTTCCTGCCCTAACCTACGCCTCAGAGACTCTGCGCAGGCAGGACGAGCATGCGGTCAGCGTTATCCAACGCGCTGTCGAGAGGACGATGCTAGGAGTAACCCTATACACGCAAGTGCAGAGGGGAATCCGGAGTTCGGAACTACGCCAACGATCGAAGATCAGGGACGCTGCCGTTTTCGCCAAGGAATCGAAGATAAGGTGGGCCGGACACGTCATGCGATTTTGCGATGACCGTTGGACCAGAGCGGTTACCGACTGGATCCCTCGGGACTTCTTCAACAAAGCTCTGAACGAAAGGAATGAAGGACATCGTGTCCCTCGAGCGAGGAGGGTCCACTGGACAACTCTTGCACGCGACAGGGACGAATGGAGACGTTGCTGGCGCCCGCTCGAGCTGATCAACGGGAAAAGACCTGATTAGGTTAACAACAGTTTTTGGTTAGTGGTGACAACGAGTAAGTTACAGCGACACTGCTGTCTCCGTTGCTGATCACTTTAGGACCCCTCTCCTCGTCAAGGATTCTGTAGACAGCTGTTCACCCTGGTAAGGAGTCTGTGAAAGCAGAATAGGCGGGAGGACTACTGCAACTCCCAACTACTGTACGATCCAGTTTTTTGTTAGCTTTACGTCCTACTTCTATTCGATTATGCAAGGTTGCAGCACACAAATCACTAGTGTACGCGTTCTAGTCATTCCTTTGTTTGATTCTGATGCCTCAACCAGCTTCTTCACTGTTAACTTGAATGTTGACGGAAATTTTTGAATGGCTTTGCAGCACGAGAACCTTTTGTTCTCAGCAGTCGTTTTGAGAGGACTCGCTGTCAGGTTGTCGCAAAAAACCTGCCGAACTCAAGCTACTATAAGCATTAAATCCCACGAGGTTGTGAGCAATTCTGTTGGGCCATATACATCGCTTTTTGATGTACTTTTCATTTTCAACGTTTTGCCGCGAACTTTACGGAAATCTATTAAAAGTTAGCACGGATGAGAGTGATTCAGAATGCTGAAGCTCCCGCAACATAACCTTTCGTTTTGTGTAGCCAGCTCCAATACGACGGTACACCACTGATTCGCAAACATCCATTTCGTGGATGTGGGTCTTAGAGGTCAATCTGGTCGTGTCGCAGATCATCCGTGGATAAAAAACATCTAAAGGCATCCGTAGAAGCGAGTCCTAAAAACAGCACGCTACCAGGAAGGTCTTTCAGGGCGTGACAAGCTTTTTGAAAACGGTCTTTTGCATGATATAGGGGCACATGCGGGAACCACAGAACCATGGTTAATTTTTCCTGAACGGCCCTCTGAATACCAGAAAAGGGGGTCCCTAGTTCGATTCCTCGTGGTGACAAATTTTTGCATTTCGAGTTGACGTTCCAAAATTCGCGCAAAATGGAGTTAGCATGAATAATTAGTACCATATTCATGATTAGGACCGTCAGTAACCCTTACAAAAAGACTTTGACTAAAAAATTGGTGTAAGAGGTGTGACACCAAGCAGCCCCACTGTGGTGTCACACCTTTTTCACCAGTTTTTAATCAAAGTCTATTTGTAAGGGTTACTGACGGTCCTAATCATGAATATGGTACTAATTATTCATGCTAACTCCATTTTGCGCGAATTTTGAAACGTCAACTCGAAATGCAAAAATTTGTCACCACGAGGAATCGAACTAGGGACCCCCTTTTTCTGGTATTCAGAGGGCCGTTCAGGAAAAATTAAACATGGTTCTGTGGTCCCCGCATCTGCCCCTATATCATGCAAAAGACCGTTTTCAAAAAGCTCGTCACGCCCTGAAAGACCTTCCTGGTGAGAGCACTCGTATCGCGGACACGGTGGCAGGCGAGGCGACCATTGGAAAGTAAAGAAGACGGAGAATGGATGTGCCGCATAAACGAAGGCCTCTCGAAGAAGATAACCTGAGGTGGTCGGTCATGGCACCACAAAGCTATAGCCCTTTACCAACAGTCTCGGCAATCTCGGCAGAATCATTATTGTCATGATCGGGAACTGATTCGTTAAAGTTGCGAGCCAAGTCGTGGAAGCCATTCACTGAAGAGGCTGCATCTCCACATCAGATTAGCGCAAGACGGCACAATTCAAAAACAGCGTATAGAAATTGACGATGCTAGACATTGATATCCTGATTCATCCACATCGTCTTCCTGATCATTCCTCCTCGGACTAGCGCCTTGAGCTTGAAGAGCTTGAAGCATTGTGCTAGCACGTGTACCAAAATATAAGAGATCAAAAAAGTCATTATTATTGTCAATTCCCGCAATCCATGCTAACACCACAGCATAAGTGTGCTGCAACACCTGGGACGGTAGTAAAGTCCCCTAAATAGCCAGTCTATAGCTGGCCAATAGGTCACGTTGACCTCGTCTTCGTCGGCACTCAAAAAGCATGGGGAAAGGGCGGAAATTCACGCTGACCTCCCGCAGAGGGCGAGGTCTATACCACATGTTAAGTGGCGAACGTATTAGGTGGCACCCTAGCCTAGGCGGCGAACCCGGCAGAGAAAGGGGAAAGTGCGTGGAGATTGCAGAGACGCAGAGGGTCATGCAGAGGGCGACTAATATGTACCCCTGAGTACATTTTAGTCGCCGCCTATCTGCGTCTCGTCTCAATCCCCATGCACTTCCCCCTTTCTCTGCACGTCATGCATTGGTCGCATTGAGCCATGCTCAATGCGACCAATGCATGACGCTCTGTCCCTGCCATGCGCAGAGCGCAGGGAAGAAAGGGGTACGTGGAAGGTGTTGAGTGTGGGTGTTCCACTTATTGATCGTGTTATAGCTCCTTCCTTGGTCCCGGGAGCATTTCACTACTGTACAATCATCTAGGCCATGATCCTAGGTTCACAAACACGTCGATTGGCGCAGTGGGTTCGTTCCTTGTTGACATTGGATCGCTCGCGGGATCAGTTCTCCATGATACGGATGTTTTGCAACCCTCATAGGTTACTACCTTGCTTTCTACAATTCTTTCAAAGTAACCAGCAATGCTTTGTGGTGCAGTGGCAAACGTCGCGCTCATGGGCGCTGCATTACATGGTTCAAGTCCATGGCGACGCGACTTTTGCTAGGAATGTAGTGAAGTTCGCCATTCAGAGCGGGGTCATCTGGCTGTCTCGCCTTTCATTATTCACCGTTTACGGCCGTAGTTCACCACCTTTAACTCCCAGTCTATGGCACTTTACTACCGTCCCTGACGATTATGTGCCAATGCGCGCATACTGTAAAAGACGTATGTCTTTACGTCGGCAGTCACCTTTGCAACAATCTGATACATCACCTCAATCGCGCAGGTTCTCGATAGTGTACAGATAGACAGAAATGCGGTTTGAGTCCATTCCAAGGCTCAATGATTTGCTCGTAGTATCATGCTTTGTGATAGAGCAAACAGCTTCTGCTTGTAACCTTTCCGCGGTTATGGTCGCGAATGCCTGGTTCGCTACTTTCTACACACCACAAGTACACCTTTGTAAACATGATGAAAGCGAGCCGGGGGTCTCGGAGGAGTGCGGATATCGCATTGTACTAAAACGAATATCAGCGCCCGTCTGAATTGAAATGTGCTTCGAATCATGTCTCATCATCATTGAGATACCTTCGTTCAATGAGTGAATCAAGAGCATAAAAGAAATATACAAACCACGTTGTGCTGCTCCGAGAAGAAAGTCCATCCCGTCCTCAATGAGAACAGTATTGCTTGGAGTTTCGCGTAACCCGAACCACTCCCTTGCTATCGCCACCATGACCGGATTCAGTTCTACTGACGTAAGGTTGACCTCAAATGTTAACAACGAAATAACGATACGATTAGTGCATGTATCCATATCTGTATATGAGTGTCAAAGGTGAGGCGCAGCGTATTCTTATGCGGATGGCAAAATCTTTCACAACTTAAGGAAAACATAGTACGCTTTCCGCAGATGTGTACAAATCACCCCTCGGTAAAAAAGCTTGATTTCCTCGTGTAATTTTGCATTCAATAAAAACTCCGCGAATTTGTTGAAGGAAAATCCACGATGATACCATTAGACTTCCCGAAAAACTGAGGAGAACACTTGTTATACCATGGTACAGGTGTCGATCAGCACTGCCTTCCAAATAAGACCTTCGACGTTGCTATTCCACTAGGGTGTTAGCGTTACAAGTCACGAAATACAATTTGCATACCTTTTACGGTGTTCAAGTATTTTGCTTGGTAGGTTGGTAGCTTTGAAATGTCGTTTTTGATCAAAGATTATTTTAAGTATAAAAGCTATACCAAAGCTTATCAACCTAATTTATTTCCTTTATGTGTGTCATCCACTCTCCACCTTTTGTTATGCAAAGCATGGAGGTCTACCTCGTAGAACTCTTCCAGGTACGACTCGAAGAAGTTAGGTACTCAAATTTTGACGTCGTCGCGGTTATTGAATTTATTTGCTGCTAAGGAGTGCTGCGCTGACCTGGGTCAGTGATAGTTGGACGGTGCCAGGTCTGAGCTATATGGCGCGAGAGGCAGAGCGTCCCAGCCCAACTCCTCGATTTCTTGTTGCAAAATTTTCGCGACATGTGATCTTGCATTATCGTGCCAAAATTTTTCAATGACCGAATTTGCCCTTTGACTACGCAGAGTCCTCGCCTGGGTGTTGTGCGCAGGGTTTAGCTGTAACTATATGACGCACAATCAGCTCTCCATAGTAAGCCATTCTTATACTGCTTCACCACACTGTAGCAAGACTTTTTCTCTGTGGCTGTCCGGTTTCGGAGAGGCCCTCAGCTGCCCATCTGTTGCCAACCACGGCCATCTTCTCACTTTGTTATCGGGGAACATCCTTCTGTAAAACACGCTTCAACGAAGTCAGGAACCTTCTTCTTCTTGGAGTTATGCAGCAGAGTTCAAGTATTGGCAACCACTGCTGGCTCGTGTCGCTTAGAATAGGCCCAACCGAATCTCTATGCAAGTTTTGTGCGGTATGTCGAGGACTCAATTCGTTGGCTTTCTTTATTTCTCCTTCATCTCTGGAGCTAGAGGTCAAAATCCACGACCTTCGTCTCAGTCCTTTACCTCAGTCTTGGAAGAGCTGAAACCATAGCTGAAAGTGCATCAGAGACTGAGTGTTGCTGCTCAATGTTTTGCACGTAATGACAGAGAGGCCATCCCTCTGCGGTCACTGTGCCACTGTTCAAGCTGGGATTACATGCCTTACAATCCTGATAAATGTTTTTGCAACTGCAGCATGTGACTGACGTGGGTCCATTCGCCTGTTGCAAAAGCGTAGCAATCACCTGCTGTTGCGGTTGTTCGTGATCCACCATTCTATGAGCAGCAGTGGCTGTGTTCATATGCTCCCCATGCGCACAAAACAATGCCATGAGCAACACCAAACTCCAGACCACACTCGTAACACATCCTCCTTCTTTCGGTTTCCCGTGATTTGAATGTGGTGATTCGTGCGCAGTCATGCTAGTGCTGTAATCAAAACACCACCACATTTCACAGCAAGTTCTTCTTTGTCAGTACACTTCCTCATGTCCTCTTCTACTGAACCCCTCATTTTGCGTGGCCAGACCCTTTTGACTCCAGATTGAGGCGGTCCGCGCGATATATGAATGCAGCTTTATTTCATGCTCGTACAATTTCCTCCAACTCCATTAAGTTCTTGATAAATTATACTATTTCATCCATTTCGTACTCAAGTCTTGCACAGCACTGCACTTCGACCTGGACCATAATTCATTTGAACCTCTCTGTACTAACATTCAATGTTTGTTATTTCATTTTCAATGAATCATCTCGGTCGTACTTATCACATTGTGAGCATGACATGAAGCTTCATTAACAGCAGCATATGTTATACTGGTAATTGAGTGTTAAGCCCTACATGTTATTCAGCAAAAGTGGTTGTCTTTGTTAAAAACATTTCAGCCCGAAAACACTAGTCTACGTCCATGTTCACTACGTTTACGGAAGATAGAGTAGGCCAGTATCACCGAATGGAAGTGGGAATACCCAAGCCACAAGGGCTGAGTTCGTGCAATCATACAATAATGTGTACAAGGCACAACAAGATAAATTGACCATAAAAACCAAGGTGTCCGAAAAGATCCAAATCAATATCAATTAATATGTTTGTAGGAGGTTATTCAACAGGGAAAAATATTGCTCTTGAGTAGCTGCTCCTTGCTTTTATACATAAATAGGGTCCCCCTAGAAATTCGTCGTTCTTTTCGGGCAACAAAGTGATGTCGAGTTACCACAAGGCTTTTAAGATCAATTCAACTAAAATGGTGGTCCGATTAAGCTCAGAGCGGTGGTTTGTCTTTGACACCACGCTCAGAACATAACATCACAGGGGAACTAAGATAGGAGAAGTACCTCCACTTCTGCGATATGATCACTATTATACTGGCTTCAATTTCAGTCGATTTTTGCATGATGGGGCGCTAAATTAAGCCTAATGCCCAATATTTGTTTAACACGTTGACGACAGGCTGACGTGCGCGCGCGTCAGCATCTTGGTACCCATTTCTTCCGCACCTGTCCGACTTATTCCGAAATTTTTTATTACTATTATATAGACAATACATCATCATGCCTGTAAACGGTGTGGTCCATGAAGCGGTTGAATATGCTTTAGTTAAGCGAAGGTTTTCTGAGCCTCACTAAATTTTCCGTTTAGTTCAATCTTCGACTACTATTTTGGGGTTAACAAGCCACAAAAGATTCGAAGATTGAACTTTACGGAAAAATTTTGGGGTTTGATGACCTGTGTTTTTCATTTGAGCAGTCTATACAAAGAATTTTCTACATCTTCCGCAGCGCGTTTTAAACCTTTTTTTTGTTAAGCCGCAAAGCGATCCTTGCTCTTCAGAGATAGTTGCATAACGTTCTGAACACCTCTTCTATTTTCGAACCTTTACCTTCTTCTCTGACATACGTCACGTGGGAAGCAACTGACTTAGGAAGTATTCATGCTCAACGTTCAGCTGTGATTCGACCACTTTCTTGGAGTCATTTATCCGAAGAGATAGTGTGAACATGCACATTCCAGCTTTCTACGCATGTCATTCAAATCGCCCGACCCTCCTCTCTCCCCATCTCCCAAACTGGCTATACTCCCTGAAACTCACCAATTCCGGGCCAACCAAGCCTTCCATCCCTCCGGGGTCGGTTAATTGGTACCAGACTTGTCTGGGAGGATAAAAAACACTGACTTGTACATCGGCTGGCCCCCGCAAGTCATTGTATAGGCCACATCGCATTCAAACGCCACTACGAATGTACAAATGGAAGTAGAATGCGTGCCGCATCCCAAAAAGGGATTGATCAACGGCAAATGCTTTATCCTTTATCCTTTTATTCCACTGAGAGGGTAGAGACAAGCACTACCTACCGTCTCTACCGGAAGCCCCCTCCTCCCAGTTAGCGTTGTACCCTTGTTTTGCCACTTTTCAGTTTTGAGCTCCGAAAAACGCACCTCAAGCACGCGCTTGCGCGTCAGGCAAATCGCGCCCGCCAAACTGCCCATGTCTCATGCGGCAAAAAAAGACAAAACCTGCGCTGTCGTCAACGTTCCAAAAAGGTTTGTTGCGTGAGGCATCAAGGGTGAAGGATTTGAACTAATTCTTAGTGTCCAATTTCACTTCTTAAACAGCGAATTTAGACATCTTCGACTCGTGACTTGCTATAATGATTTCTGCGAAAACCAACATTGAATTGCTGAAATTCACTTTTCAGTAGCACTGATCATACTCTTCTTATTATAGGCTACTCTCCCAGCAGTAACCCTTTTGATCGTTCGAAACGACCAAAGTTAAGCCCATAAAGACTTGATACAACACCTCTCAGCATCTCTGCTTTCATTTTAACTTGCTCGCGTCGGTGAGGAGTTGAACATTTTCATGCTTCTGAGAGCTTCCTTTTAGATATGTATCAACAAAACGTCGCAGCGAAGTATGCTTTATACGATTCCAACAACTAAACGATGGGTTGATCGAGGTGAATAGCGCTGCTTTGCTCGTTTGTTTCCACGCATGCCTACCCACCAATGGTCTTTGAAATTCCCTTCCCCTCAAGCACTGACCCTTTTTTCCGATTCCTGAATGCCTTCGAACCGAATAACAAATCTCACGATTAATCCCGAGCTCCGCCCACCAGTAGTAGTTGACTTAGCTCTTCGCCGATCTCTTTCTTGGTCTCCAAGACGTCCCAGAACCCGATATGAAGACCTGTAGGAGACGTCTATTCTAGGGCACGCTCCGCTAACGTCGTATATGCTAGAACACCTTAGACATTGCTCCCTTACACCAATTGTTTTCTGCTCTGTAGGCTTTCTCCCAACCGAGTTATGAAATTTTTCATAAAGCACTGCTTTTTCCCGAGAACGCCCCGCCCACCGAAGTGGGTCTCCCCAGTTCAATCTGGCTTCACCGGCCTACTTTCCACCCATTTTCCCAGTCTCGAGGCTGTTTTGTGACTGAATTTGAAATCATGGTCCTCAGTACCACTCATTTCGACGCACGCCACGCCCACTGTGGGCGGGGCTCCGCTTAGCTAATGTATGTTTTGTACTTCTTCAGACATGCCCACCCATCCCACGGTTGGATCGGTCTATCCGAACGGATTTTTAGGAAGAAGGCGATTTCGTGACAGACATAGTGGCAGCACGACAGACGGAAGAGAAACGATTTGTTGTAAGATCGATACTGCTCGCAGTATCTTAATATAGAAATCCTTCCACGAGCAGGCCTATTGATGCTTTTAAAGAGCCTACTAAATTCCGTTACAGCGATCGACGACATGGACTTCATGAATGATCTTCATGAATTGTCCTGTACTGTAACACATTCAAAAAACTTTCGTAGAAAGGAAGATTGTTCCGGAAGATGCAATAGTTGGTCAATTCGGAACTGATAAATTGGATCAGTTAAAAATCAAAAAACGAAGAACCCGTTCGCGGTAATTTTCATACCCTGTAGTGCGCTTCGTCTGTCAGCATACTCAAGTATTGCTTTGAAAAAGACATGCAAGTGACAAACCTTTATGAATTTTGCTGCACTGAAAAAATTCGTGACCGTTCCACCTCCTAAGCCGATCATCAGCACGCTTTGAGGCTCTTCTGGATCAAGTCGCAGTGCCTGCAAAAATGACTGCAACAAACAAAGACACACCTCTCGTGAGACCGTGAGGTAAAAGCGATATCCATGAGAAACTCGTGCACTGTCGGGTTTACGCGTCGGTGATGATGATCGAGCGAACATTTCCGCTGGTTTTTACCCGCTATTTTTTGGCACAGTTCACCACGCAGAAGGAAAAGCAATTATTTTGTGCTACGGGCGAAACACTTCGCTCTATACGGGTTAAGCTCGCATCAATTGAAACCCCCTCGAACAATGAAAAGTAGCTGAGTTTGTAATACACATTAGCTAGTGTTCAGATGCGGTTCACTGAGGATTTCGCCAAAAATATTATTTTATTAACGTGATTATACATTCGAGAGGTGATATGCTATGGTAATTAAACGATTGAAATCTCAGTTAACCCTTTGGCGACACTGCGGGTCGATGTTGGGACCAGAGTCAACCCTGCGTTGCGCAGTTCGCAACGGCACGTTGAGAGATCCTCAACGCACGCTGTATGGGCGGAGACACAGACGGCTCGAGCATGCGAGTGTGAATGTTCGCGCGAGAGAACGTGTCTAATCGGGCGAAACTGCGCAACGTGGCCGTTGAGAACTGCGCAACGCAGGGTTGACTCTGGTTGGGACGCACTTTTTTCGTCACGACGGACAATGCGGGTCGATGTGGGGATGCAGCATAAAAAAACTTCACAGCGCATGTTCCAAGTTTCTAGTAATCACACCTTGCTCAGCAGGCTTCGTGTCACCTATAGACACCTTGGTCCGGCGCCAGCCATGTTGGCGCCACATGGCGCCACGCCCTTTTTTGCCACCAATTACGCTGTAAACTTGGGAACAGGGGTAATCGGTGGTCCTGAGCATGAAAATGGCATCCGTTTCTTAGCGCCGCGCCATGTGGCGCTAAGATGGCGCCACATGGCGCCACGGATTTTTTTGCCACCAATTACGCTGTAAACTTGGGAACAGGGGTAATCGGTGGTCCTGAGCATGAAAATAGCATCCGTTTCTGGCGCCGCGCCATTGGCCCACATTGGCGCCACATGGCGCCACGCCCTTTTTGCCACCAATTACGCTGTAAACTTGGGAACAGGGGTAATCGGTGGTCCTGAGCATGAAAATAGCGTCCGTTTTTTGGCGCCGCGCCATTGCCACGGTACGGATACGGGTAGCGGACGAGCCTCAGCACGGATACGGCATCTATTTTTTGGTGCTGGTGCCAAAAATTCCATTTTACCGGGAGCTTTCGTCTCCCATTTTTTATTGAATTTTGCATTGTTGTCTTACTGAACATTATAACGCAATAGAATACATAATCTGTATACTACTCTTCAAGTAGTTTCATTCGTGATCACTCTATTGAAAATAACAGCCATACAACATTCTGAAATCAAAAAATACATCTGTATTAGCATAATATAGATAGCATAACATCCCTACTATATATAATGCGCTATGTCTGTCTGTCCGTCTGTCACGAAATTCGGTATCAAGCGAACAACAACCTACAGGGTCCAGGTCAAGTTTGGGATGGGTATACCATATCCCTAGAAGTAAAAAACACACATCAGCCAAGCGGAGCCCCGCCCACAGTGGGCGTGGCGTGCATCGGTTGATTCCAAATACAGTCAAAACAGCCTCGAGACTGGAACAAAAAGTGGGTTATAGGTGTGCGTTGGTAAGCCAGATTGAATTGGGGAGACCCACCCTCGGTGGGCGGGGCGTTCTCTAAAAAAGCGGTGCTCAATGAAAATATTCATAACTCGGTTAGGAGAAAGCCTACAGAGCAGAAAAGAAATTAGTGCAGGGAGCAATGTCTAAGGTATTTCCAGCACACATGATGTGAACGGAGGCCCGCCCACAATGGGCGGAGCGTGTCGTGAAGCGGACAGCGTTTTCTACAAGAGCTCATAAATCGGCTCCGAGATGACTTAGAGACCGGAAAACAGTGGATAGAGGTCAGGAGGGAGGAGAAGCTAAATGTCAAGGGCTGGGCGTGGCTTACACCAAAGTGGGCGGAGTTTGCAACCAGGCTCATAACTCGGTTCCTAGGAGTCCCGGAGTCCGGGAAAAAGCGTATAAGGGTTGGCAGAGGGAAAGGCGGAGCATGCGTTAAAGTGGGCGGAGTTTGCCACGGTACTTCATAACTCGGTTCCAATAAGTTCCGGAGATGGGAAAAAAGTAGAAAAAGGTTGGGGAAGAGATGATAGTCACTGATATCAGTGGGCGACCCATGCACCAAAGTGGGCGGGGTTTGCCACAAAGATACGTAGCTCGATTTCGTCCCCTACAAGACCTCATAATTCGGCTCCGAGATGACTTAACGTGAAAAAATGTACCCCGAAGTGGGC
>MU868336.1:130332-169913 GCA_036418205.1 Ostertagia ostertagi | reverse complement strand
CTTGAAAAAAATGTGTCAGAGGGAGAGTAGGAGTAGAGGTTGAATGTGAAGCCTGGGCGTGGCACACACGAAGTGGGCGGAGTTGCTAGCACTCTTATAATTCGGTTCCTAGAAGTCCTGGCGAGCGGAAAAAATGCGGACAAGTGTTGATGGGGGGAGTGTGGTCAATCGCTATTGGTGGGATAAGCATGCACCAATGTGGGCGGGCTTTGCCTCATAAATTCGCGCATCTCCCAAGAGCTTATAATTCTGTTCCCAGAATTCTTAAAGAATGAGAAAAATGTGGATGAAGGGCAAAGAGGTAGGGGGGGGGGTAAATTTCGATGGTGAGCGCGGCGCGCTCAAAAGTGGGCCGAGTTTGCAGATAAACTTACAACCCGCTTTCATTAAGTCCCGGAGACCGGAAAAAATGGATCGTCGTTAGGGAGGGAAATGTGGTCAAGTGCTAATAGTGGGCGTGCACAAAGGAGGCGGGGTTATGCACGAAAAATCATTACTGGGTCCCAAGGAGTCTAGGACACCAGGAAGAAAGTGTAGAGGTCAGCGAAGGAAATGAAGTCCTAGTGTGCAGGACATACGCAAAAGTGGGCGGGGCTACCCATAGATTTCGAAAAAGGAGTGTCCCCAAAGCTGCCGTACCTTGGAACCTCACTCTGCAGCTCTGCAGTGATGAGAGAACAATGGCCACAGACACAATTTTTCAACTTCAAAACCTCAAAAATTGAAAATGTACCCTGCCCCAAAAAAAGATCCTCTCCGAAGCCGACGTCCCTTGGAATGTTACCCAGCTGCTCTGCAGTAACAGAGAGAACATTGCCCACAGACATAATCACCCAACTTCATAAGCTCAAAAATTAAAAAGGATATCCTGCCCTGAAAAAAAAGACCGTCTCCAAAACCGCCGTCCCTTATCCTACTAAGCAGCTCTGCAGTAAAAAAGAGGCTACATTGCCCACAGACACAAATTTAGAAAAGGGCATCAATCCGGTGCAGGGCTTAGAAATCATAGTTTGATTCGTCAGTAGGGGTGAGTAAGATGTACCGAGCAGAAAGCTAAAATCAAGAAAAATTACTGATGGGCCCGATTCTACCGCTGCAGCCCCATTTCATGCACGCGAATGCGTGCGCAGCCAAACTGCTTGGAGATACAAATGCGGCAAAAAACCTAGGAACTAGAACAAGATGTGTGTTCAGTTTGGAACCAGTCAAGGCAGACAAATCCTCTACAGTTAGTGCACTATGTTGTGTTCTTCTTAGCATAGTTGTTGGCATAACTCCGACCCTTTTTCTTCACTAGCCTCTGGTAGCAGCACTTACACCGACGTTCCTTGGCCTTCATCTCTTTAATTTCAACCAGCTTTCTTTTCCTCCCTTGGCTAGTGCTAGGTCTTTCATTGACATCGAGCCACGCCTTCACAATTGCGTATTTGAAATCGCTCAGCTGCATTTTAGCATCAGCACTCAGGTTGTACAGGAACCAAGCGTTCACCAGAGCAGTTTGTGTGACTAGATGGTAGAACAGCCTCATATAACACTTTGCAGTCCTTCGTACAAATGGGGTGGTCGCTTAACAAACCCTTTCATCCTATTGTAATCTTCTACCGCCTGAGGCTTCATGTTGGCGCTGCGGCGTCCATCGTGCTTTGTCGAAAGCATGAAGATGTCTCTCTTGTCCTCCACTTGTAGAGCAGTACACCGTTGTTGTTCTGGAGGTAGTATGATTCGCCTTTCTTGAGTTTTCTGGTCGAAAGCGCAGGAGGTATCCCCTCCGATTCTTTCTAATTCCCGCTAGGTTGGTCCCTTTGAAAAGCAAGCATTCAGCCAGCGGCAGGCTCGTGTACCAATTATCCGTACAGAGATCCCGTCCTTGATTCAGGCACCCTTCCATCAGCTCCAGTACCACGGTGTCAGACACTCCGCCTACCCTCGTGACGTCCTTGGCGGCGTAGACTTTCACTTTATGGGTGAACCCCCCTTTCGAGCACAACTTGAAGAGCTTGATAGCTTGTATCGCTTTGACTTATTGAACTGTCTAAAAACGACTCGTCCACGGAACGGCACCATGGATTCGTCGATGCAGACGCCCTCGGTGGCTTGCACATCTTTCTGAACGGCGCGTTCATTAAACCCAAGATTGGCTGGATTTTGTAGAGGCGGTTCGTCTTGTCACTGTTGTCGTTGTCCACGAAATGTAAGCATTTCAGTAGAGTTTCGTATCGATTCCTAGCCATTGTTTTCGTGACTGCAGGGTTGCAGTAAATGTTATCTGTAGACCAGGAATCGCGAAGCTTCGGCAACCTCACAAGAACCATATACAGACAGATACCAAAAAACTGTTTCATTTCCTCCGTAGTGGTATCGATCTACTCTTTTCCTTTGTCCGTCATCTTTTTTCTTCCATATCTGTTGGTCTCCAAAACTATGAGTTTTAGAAGTTCGTCGCTCAGGAAGAGTTCAAAGTAGTCAAAAGGTTCTCCGCATCTTCAACGTCCGTATGAGGCCCAAACTCTTCGGCGAAGGCAAACCGAGCATAAAATACGACATCTTCAGTCCAAGCTTCCACTTCTTCGTCTTCTTCATCTTCGTCATCAGCGGGTGAGTCATACTCCACTGGCACGGCCAACGCTTCGGCGACGGCGTCGTCATCAGGAGCAGCTTCCTCTTCATCACTGTCGACCAAAAGCTCTTCGAAACTAACGTTCAGTTCGTCGGAGACGTCCATCTTTATGCTTTGATGAAAGGTTCACTGCTGATCAATATACCTCAGGTGTTTTTGTAGCCACGTGGGCTCATTATCGATTGGAACGGTGACCACAAAAGTGATCCCGAGTTTACAGCGGAACTGGAGGCAAAACAGGTTCTGGTGCCAGTTGGCGTCAATTGGCGCCACCTGACGCCAGCGCTGAAACTAATGCTGTATTCATGCTCAGCACCGTTGTTTACCCACTTCGTGAAGTTTCGTCTCCGATGAATTTTTGCGACCCCTGAGGGTATGTTAGCCAAAAAGACTGTCATCCTGGTCAATGCGTCCCACGTTGACCCGCAAAGAAAAATGCGCTCGGTCCCACGCGGCAGACACGCGAAAAATGGCGTTTCGCCAACGTGTTAAAGACGCACCATGAATCGGCCGTCTGTTCGGAGTAAAATAGAGCAGCTAAGAAGTGCAGGGAACTCTGCTGTCAGGTTCCATGCCCGAATGAAAAAGAGGAAGGGTCGGCTCGAAGGGCTAGCAGCTCTTCCGTCAAGACGAAATCCTTGCCGTTACAGAAAGGAAAAATATTAATACATAGCACAGAAAAATCATGAAGAAAACCAAAATCAAAAGTTAAGAACATCTTACTTTAACCTTGTGGGAGACGTATCGAGTGAGCTCATTATACACACCTTCTCAAAAAACACGCGAGGCACAATTTCGGCGATATGGAACGGTACTGCAAAATTTCCAAGTTAAGACTTATAGGCCACGAGTGGCAGGCTCCGTCCACTTTGGTGCTTGCCCCTCCCTCCCATGGCAGTTAAACTCCTTCCCCCCGTCAATCCTTTTACACAATTTTTCCCCGGTACCAACATCTAGGAACTGACGTGAGTTGTACCTGGTAGCAAACTCCATCCACTTCGGTCTCCACTTCTAGCGTCTCATGTTTTTTAAGAGCTAGCCTAGGTGAGCCTCAGAGTCGAATTATGACGTCTTGTAGGAAACGCATGACGGAATTATGAACTTTTGTGGCAAACCCCGCCCACTGGTAGTTGACCCCTTCCCACCGTCAACTCCTATCCACTTTTCTTCCGGTCTGCGGGACTTCTAGCAACCAAGTTATGAGCCTGGTTGCAAATCTGCCCCACCTCGGTGTACATCAGGCCCAGCATTGACATCTAACATCCCATCGTCTTCTAACCTCTATCTACGTTTTTTCGTTCTCTAAGTCATCACGGCGCCAAATCACGTGATCTTGCAGGAAACGCTGTCTACTTAAGAGCACGTGCCGCTCATTGTAGGCGGGATTCCGTCACTTCATGTATGCTGGGAATCCCCACAACACTTTTCGCTCTACTTTATAGGTTTTCTTCAAGCTCAAAGAAATCGTTCACGGAAAAGCCACGCCTCCGCCCTCATCAGAATTTGATAAATTAGCCCCATGGTCTAAGAAGCTAGAGAAAAGAACGCAATATGCACTGGTCTTGATAATAATCCAACATCTAATAAGGCTATAATAAAACTGCGTCGTAAAACTATTACAACTATTGGCGATGGAAAGTGCTGAAAACGTAAACGTTAATAGATTCATGTCAGATCTTCACTGAAACTTACACGTGGATTCGCACTCGCCATGCAGTTCGTCACAAAAGCAATTCCGGTCCCATTCACCGTGGCAGAGGCAGTCCAACGGATGGGAAGGAAAAGCTTCTCCGCGGACAATTGTTTTAAGCACCGCTCTCTTGAAAACGCCCCAGCTAGAGAACGTGGGTTTCTCTAGTCCGAACTGGCTTACCAATACACACCTTTACCCATTTTTCCCAGTCTCTCGGCTCTTTTGATACCGAGTTAGAAATCGGCATCGTCATACCCTGTATTCTAATGCAGAAACGCCCACTGTGGGTGGAACTCCGATAAGCTGATGAATGTTTTCTACTTTTCGAGAAACGGCCCATCCATCCCACACTTGACACGGTCTTCCTAGCGGATCTACGGGAAGTACGGAATTTCGTGACAGACACTATGACAGACAGACGAAGCGGATCATAGTTAGTAGAATGTGTTGTGTGTGCAAGTAACTGGCCGCAAAAACAGCAAAAGGAAAAACCAACTGAATTCAGGCAATACGAGGCAAACGATAGATGAATTAAGGAAAGCGAAACTTCAGAGAGACCAAGTCCGAACAAATATAAAGAAAGAAGAAGCAAGCCGGAAATATATGGAATTTGACTGCTTAGTGAAGAAATCGTGCCGTCGTGATAAAGGAGAGTGTCTCACGCAAAAGGGAATTGAGGCTCGACAAGCAGCAGACGAGCAACAACCAAAACAACTCGACAAAGACTTATTACTTCGATGCGATACAGCAGACGAGATTGATGCAATTACGGAAGAAGATAGCTTGACCAAACAATAAAATGTCTTCGTAACAAGAAAGCCCCTAGACCCGATGGAATCCAAGTAGAGTTGCTGAAAGAGGGTGGTAGACCGACGGCAGAGATATTGCTCGCTGCTCAATCGGTAATGGTATTAGGAAGAGGTTCAGTAACAGGTCAGACTGTTGAAAAAAAGGTATTTTGTCAGAATAGAAAAAAGGAAAAGAATAAAAAGGAAATCAGAGAGGTGGGACAACCATACCATTTTTTGGCGCTGATGCACTGCTTTTTTGTATCAAGTATATAGTTGATACCATATAATAATATGACTACACACGGCGACATTCACCGTGCTGAACAATATTCAGAGCTAGAAACTTGAGCGACTTGTATTGCTGGCGACAGCCCACAAGAGGCATTCGAGCATCGCCGGATGTGCACAGGCGTAATGCAGCAAATATTAGATTGTCGGAGTCTTTGGCCATTTAGACCTGCATGTTGTAGAATCTTCAGGGATAGTTTTTGAACATTTATTATAAACATATGTGAGCCCCAGTCAATGCTTTCTTCATAGCATTTCTTACAGCGATTACGGCTGAGAAAATCGCCTTTGTGGTGGGTGAGTGGTGATGTGATGTGTCCGTATTGTGCGGTGAGCTTGCTCGCTAAGACTCTTCTACGAGTTGCCGCACGGAATTGAACCTCTGAAGTGCTACAGTGCACGGCTTAAATATTTATTAATCTATACTAACGAGTAATCTGCCGTCCGAATATTGGATGCTGATATTGGTTGCCGCCGGATATTGATTGTATTGATCGAAGCCTTATATTGGGCATTGGAGGTGACGTGCCGGAGATGACCAGATGGAGGTCGGAAGACTGATGAGCCACTATGGCAATGAGCCCCGACTGAGGAATGCTCCCGCTATTTATACCCCTCGACCGGGATCGCTGGGATCGATATGTGTCTGAAAGAGTGCGGAGTTAATCGAAGTTTCACGTAAACAATGATGGTATGTTGCAAAATATGCGCTCTTCGCGTACTACGATGAGTCAGTACCACTTATCCGCGGTCAGTGAGGCCACGCCTCCCATCTCGCTCGGCTCGGTGACATCAAAGAACGATCAGTGGCACTGTCGAAGCTGCGGTCGATGAGGCAACGCCTTCCATCTCGGTTGCTTAGCGGCATCGAAGAGCAATCAGTAGTACAGTTGCATCTGCGTAACGAAACAAATCAACAAACAATAACACTGCAAATACTGTAGCAGTTGCTAAAGCCTTTGACTGAAAGCATGTTTGGCCGCTCCTGTTTCTAAAAGACAGAGAGCGTCAGCAAGAGCTCACGTCTTGCGATGGGACCTCAGAGTGCCTTCCACCACATGGTGAACATTTGGTGGCTGAAGTCTAGAAACACAGAAAAGTGCTCAAATTCGATTGGCCTGTTCCACTGAATGACAAGTGACTTCTGGAGCTCCTTAGAAACATCTCGGAGCAGTGCACGAGGACTGACGTAGCTTTTACACAGTTATTAGGACACAATAGCCAATTTTCAATAGCTCCTCAAATAGAAGAGAAGTTATGGCAAAAAAATTTCGTGATCTGGGTGACAACCACCTTCAAAAGCCTTGAAATTATGCACGAACATTTCGATTTACCGTCTTTACCTTGTTTGATCCGACTACTTTGGTGGCGGTCGCAAAGAGTGGGCTCTTCGAGTAAATCACACCCGCGAGCGGTGAGTACGAGTAGAACCAAAGATTCTAGCGTTGATTCCAGCACTGCAGCCTTGGAGGTCACCTTCAGAATTCTTGGAGCTCCAAGTGATTCCTTCACTGACAGCTCCCACCAAGGAACTGCACCGCTATTGCTGAAACATAAAGTGGGCAAATGGTTAGGTCCGTCAACACTATGCCTTGGAAATGGAAAATTTTACTTCATCCAGGCAACGCTCGTCAGCGAATTTGGAAGAAGGTCTAGCAAAAGGCTCCAAGCCACTCTGAGACGTTCTGTTCCATCGTTTGCGTTCGGCTTTATTGCTCTTAAAGCAACCAAAAGGGAGACAGCTCAATGATCGGACCTACTCGAAGAGGACCCTTCAAGGTTTTTGCTTCAAAAGCTCGACATTTTCAGACAAACAGCGTCCACGAGTTACCAGCTAAAAGGTAATGTATTGTCAATTATGGTGGGACATATATTTGTAGATTGCTCACTTTGCTGAACAAGAAAAGTTAATAGAAAAAAAAATCGACAAATGGCCAAAGGCTTTCCCGACAACCTAATATTACATGCGTGATATGCACCGAAATCCGTGTAGGGAAACGTCTTATGAGGAATTGGCAGCATATACTCACCTCCACCATAAAACCAATAGCAATCATCAGTTTGAATACAGGATAGTTGACTTTTACTTTGTTGATGGACCATTGTCGACTGTCGAAATTCTTCCAGGTGAGTTCTGCAACAAGAAATGTAGAAGGCACTGAGATAATACAGGTACACGCAACAAATACCACTAACAAATAATATAGCGATATTTTAATGACGCTGCTTTGAGAAACTGTGTGTATCCTTCGGAATTTTTCTAATTATGAAACGCACTTCTAAGCTGTGAACATGGTCCATATCGTAGTAACATTCCTAATTATGCATTACGAGTGGAAGTGATGCTCGGCAACGTTTACGGGAAGGCTTTCTCCGTCGCTGCTGTAGGGCTGCGTTTTGAATTCCGGAAATGTGCCGCGTTCGGAATGAGGCCTATGGCCTAATAGAAGGCGGCTGTCGAGTAGTCTTCAACAACTTCCAATACTACACAAGTTGTCAAGCTGTCCTAAAGCTGCCCACAGGTCGCAGTGTAAATTCTCTCTTACTGGAGTGAAACACTTCCTCAAAGTCATACTATGATCACCACGTCACAATAGTGAAATCATTGAAATTGAACTGACGTTGGATGAACTCATTGCGGTCATTCAGAAAGAGGTGGGGCTTTGGAGCTAACCAAGTTCGTTGACAGTTGATGGATTACTACACATGCGTATCTTAGTATAAAAGTCAAGTCGCAGGTTTCAGAAAAACGCTATCCTTTAGATCGCTATATATCGCTACCTGCACTTGGTCAAAAAAGTAAAGGGGGCGTATATCAGAATTGCGAAAGAGTGGTTTGGTCGGCTCGATCCAAAGTGCGAATTTTATGCTCGCCGAGCCGAGGCTTGTACATATGGCAAAAATTTGGATTAGATGTAATATGTGCCTTGAAGCACAAGGACCTAAAAGAAGCGCTGCTGTGAGCTGAATCGTGTCACATTTCCATGGGAGCGGTCTGTACTTCTACCCAATTTTCCTCCTTAGAGCCTGGAAATTCCATTATGATTTCGAAAACAAACAAACAAACAAACCATGAGGAGTTACCAGCTCTGCCGCGCTGAGAGTGAGTTTTTCATAATCCTTGTACAACAGGACACGTTGGACGACCAAGCTGAAATGTTTCGCGATAATCCAGCATTCAGACAACATTGTTACTTTCTCCTCGAGGGCATTCCCAATTATTATAGAGCGCTAATACAAACAAAATTATAAGTAGGATAAGACTTTGAACAGCGAACCCTACTTGTTATCCTTTTCGTATGAGCGATCTTCTATAGCAAGACAGGAGCTTGATGATTCGTCGCAGTATGTCTTCATTAATCGTCGCTCCTCAAATGATATGTTATCTGAATTCGCGCCTCAACTATTTAAAATCACTTATCCACCTTCTTGAGTATAAAGTTTTTAATCTCCTTCGTTTTCTTCCCTTCACGGGGTGATACTGTTGAAGAGCTTTGTTCCGTGGAAATACTATCTTCTATGCTCACGTACTGAAAGAAAAACGTAGAATAATTCCTGAGGCGTTCGTGTAACGAAAGAGTAATTTCCCTATTTATACATTTAGCGAAGAGCTCCCGAAAGTAAATGAACTTCTTTAAGACCTTGATCATATGTAAGTATTAGGATGGTAGGAAAGTCCTGAGCCGTTTGCCACTTTTTTGTGCTTTACTTTTTTATTCCGCGTACAATGGAATCCACTAAACAATATAATCACCACTGCTGCTCACTACAGAGTTCCACCTGATGGGCAGGTCAGCGACCCCCTTCTCCCAGAACTGCGCAGACTGAGAGTCAAAGAAATCGCTGACCGCTCTTTCAACTTCTTCCATTTGGTGGATTTTTTCGCTAGGGATGCCTTAAGGGGATGAAGTAGGTGATAATCGGAGAGGGCAATGTCAGGGGAATAGGGTGGGTGGGCAGTAGCGTCCCAGATCAGCTCTTCCAATTTTGCACGTGTCTCTTTAGCTATGTGGGACCTGGCGTCATCGTGGAGTAGGTAGACAGAAGTTCGTCTCGGTCGTTTTTCTTGAACAGCGTCCGCTAGTTTCTGGAGCTGACTGGCGTAAATGCTGCCGGTAGCGGTATGACTTTGCGGGAGCATCTCATAATACAGCATCCTCACGAATCTTAGAGGTAGAAAACAAGGCAGATTAGGGTGAACGTCCGATTTTGCTTGTGTAGGCAGGCCTTCTCCTCGAGGGAACCACACGGCACTGTGCTTGTTGGAATCGTAGAAGACCCAATTCTCATCTCTCATAATCATGCCTTCCGGAACTCCTTCCGGTGCGGACAAAGAAGGAGAAATTAACAAATAGGTACACGCCTGAACCGCGTGCTATCGGTCAAGACATGAGGAAACCATCGAGTCAGCACTTCCCTGTGGCGAGGGCGTGGCGTGGGCCGAGGACGGTGGGATGTGTGCACCCGAGTCTTATCACAGGGGTGCGGGTGCTAACGTCCGGATCCTCTTCGACAGCGCTGAGAACGGTGGAATCTTCCACCGCTTGGAGGCTTCCCAATCTTGTCTTTCCTACAAAAGTCGTGTCTCCTCCTTCGAAGCCTGCGAACCAGAGTTTGGTACTAACGATGGAAGAGGTGTCCCTTCCCAATGCGATGTTTACAATGTTGACGGTTCCCACTGCTCCTGTGCTGCAACGCAATTCATTGAAGATGATCGCTCGAAAGTGCTCTTGTGGAATCGAAATCATGATTAAAGTTGAATAAGGCAACCCGGCTATGTATACCTACTGCGGAGAATTATGATCGACAGCGATTGTCTATCACGTAGCAGATTCTGGGTATCGATCAATAAGCGAAAGTTCTGGAGCTTTCAAAAAATCGGCTCAGGACTTTCATACCATCCCAAGTAGAAGAACCTATACTTACTACACCCAAACTATATTATACCCAAACTTGCGCACAAACGTACGCAAATTTTTGATGACTCCCCGTTTTTCAGTGGGTATCAGTACGACCCCATTCCCTCAGCTATTCATGTCTGTTGATGGTTGGGCCGTCATGCACATGAAAAAGTTGAGGATTGTGTATTTAGCAGTTTGTCTCGCTGAGAGCACAGGAATCGAGGCAACATGGAATTTCACTCATTAAATGGGGTCATACTACTTCGCATGAACATAGGTAAACTAGTAGTCGCAAAAAACCAGTTTTCGCGAAGTACCAAAGTTTTTGCAAACCTTCAGATCATCCTCTTTTATGGAGCCAAAGACTAAACTATTGAAGCACATTGATGAAGTTACGAATTCTTCACTCAGAAGGCTTCTTTATGCGTTCTTTCGGAACGGGATATGAAAATTTTGAAACTAGATTGTTCTCTTCCCAAGAAGTGTTTGGGCTATTGCGAACGTTCGATTCTTTGAGAAATCGTCCTGTTACTTCGTTTTTTTTGCACACGTTTTTCAAAATTGAATCGTTCGAGCTTCCTCCATAACCAACCCTTTGCAGATCTGTAAATCTATTTGGACTTAGAGGAATAAAGCTTCTGAAGCGTTTATGAAACCCTTTTGGAGGACCAGTCTTTAAAAAACTATTCCCGTTGTTCCGCTTTTCAGAGATTTGTGGTCCGAGTTCTGGAAACGCGCGAATTTCGATCATTTAAAGGACGAATTCAATATGAAAGAGCCCATTCCAAATTAATCTAGGGATGGTTAGTGGTCTACAAAAGAAGGAAGACTCGTGAGAAACGGCCCACAACTCGAGAAATGGTACCCCTTCCTTGCCCGTTGATTCGAGCATTGATGCGACTCTCATCGCTGTGCCCTCTTCAACACCACGCTCTCTCAGCTATCATCACTCGGGTTCCTCAACTAGGTCAGTTTCCCTTTCTTCGACCTTCATTCTAATCGTGAATTCCTCCTTTAAAGGAGGATTTCACGATTAAAATGAAGGTCGAAGAAAGGGAAACTGCCTAGTTGAAGGACCCAATGGCCTCCTGAGGGTGCGAACTGACGCGCAATTCACATGGAAAAATTTAACCTCGGCGACTTATCATGTCTCAAAGCTGGCGGGTACGGCGTTCTCCGCCCACCGATCATCTGATCACTCGCCGTAGTTCAATACGTGGCGAGTGATGATAGCTGTGAGAGCGCGGTGTTGAAGAGGGCACAGCGATGAGAGTCGCATAAATGCTCGAATCAACGGGCGAGGAAGGGGTACCATTTCTCGAGTTGTGGGCCGTTTCACATGGTTCTTCCTTCTTTCTTGTACCATTCACCATTCCTAGGTTAATTTGAAACGGATTGCTTTTTCATCGTGAATTCGTCCTTAAATGCTCATAACTTTTTTCCATAATTAACTTCTTCCAGATTTATGGTTAATCAAAAGCTAGGAGATTGCTACTTTCGAACGAAACCGAAACTTTTTTGAAGGACAAAACTCTAGAAATGGTCCCAGTGTTCCGTTTTTTTTCCTCTATGGACTTTTTAGGTCTTGCAGACATTTTCCTGAAATGTGAATTTACAACATTCAAATGCCATAAGTTCCTTTGAAACTGGCATACTGAGAAGCGGAAAGAACCTTTCTCAGTTCGGAGGACTTGTGCTTTTGTATGCTAGATTCTTCGGAAAAGCTCTTGAGGGAAACCTTTCATTTGCCCTACCTGCTTAAGCCCTAGAAATGTTTGCATAGAGCACCGACCATCGTTCACATATGTTGCACAATGTAGGTTTTAAAACCATCCTCAAAGATTTTGCAGTGCGAAGGAGTAAATGCGCAAGGTTGCGGACCATCTAGTACAAAGGAGCAAAACATACGCAAGATTGTTGAGAACACTGGGTAGCAGGGAAGTATTTGGAAACATAAAATAATGAATGTGCATCTTTGCAAGGAAGAGGGTCACATGTGCACACCCGCATTTCCTCTATCTACTGCCTGCTCCTCCCTTGATACCTCGCCGAGAATGACACTATTGTTAGGGACGCTCTCGTAAAAACGGCAACCGTGAAGGAAAGACCCTGGGCAAATAAGGTTTTCTTTAGGTTATAGGAGTTACGAAATGTGATTCACAATGCAGCTTTTGTTAACTGGGCTTGACTATAAAACACCTTCCAATCGATTGTGCAACCGAGTGCATGGCCTATACCCAGACAAAATCGGATATTGACGATTGCCCCTTTTGTTATTGCTTATTTCGGAAGAATGTATTCTAGACACATTTCGAGCGTTGCCAACGAATTACACTTGCAGTGGTGAAGAAGGGAGCGACTTTTTGAGCGGCCTAGAATGATCCTCGATAGATCCTCGACGCGAATATCTCCCCAACTAAAGGACGTAGGAAGAAGCTAAACAAACTGTTAGCAAGCCTTCCGCTCTCGAACTGCTTTCATTTCTTCAAGATCTTAAAAATTAGAGAGATATTGCCTTTTAAGTGGCAAAAACTCACACTCACATGAAAAATTCGGGATCCTCGGCGCTGCATCGACAAAATTTGACCCTATCTCCTCGAGTGTCAAGATTTTAGATCAACTGAAATATCGCCCGGTAGCAGCAAATCCCGCTCTATCTAACCCTACCACACACTGCTCCAAAGGTCGTGAAATAGGGGAATGGAACCTTTTCATCGAGAGTGTAGATTTCGATGTTTCCGAGCAGGGTTTTGACAAATTTGACCCGCAGACACTGCAACTGAATGCTTTGCTGTACATTAATGGAACTCGCTTATTCACATCAAATCAACGTTAGAGGGGTCGTATCAAGACCCCGAGTGAGGAGGGGTCGTATTGAGGTGACACGTCCTCGATACGATTTTCACCCTGTGGGTAGTGGTAGCCTCGATTCAGGAACAATTGCAGTGATGAGAAAATCCTTCATTTATGTGCGATTGGTTCGCTGCTCAAACAAATATTACGCGATGGTTCATAAGTTGGGCGATGTTCGAAAAGTTTCCTATAAATCTCTTTTTTGATGGTGGTTGCTACTGCACATCTACGCATGAACATTTACGCTTTGATTGACGCGCATCAATGCACGATGAATAACGCTTGGGGATTCTTCCAGCGAGTGATATTTTTCTCGGTGGGAAGGAAGGCTTTGTATTTGGGAATTGCCTCATCAATTTCTCAAGCTTTTGTGTCTGTGTGGAATAACTCACCATATAGTGAACAGCAAATCCTAAAACAAGCATTTGCCACCAAATTTGCCGTAGATAAGTAATCATTATCTGAAAATATTATTGAAACTCATATAATCTTATTAAGTCGGTCCATAATCTCTGGTCCACTCCGGCTATTTTACACACAATTTTTCGCTATTATCCTGGTGCATCTGCCAATGCGTTGTTGAAAGCTTATCCTTCTTCGATGCAATCCAAAGCCTTCTGGTCAAAAAAGATTGGATGTCATTTGCGAGATCATGCTGATTAGCGTAAATCTACCTGTGGAAGTGAGCTGAAGAGCGGAACAAATGGTTATCGGTTAAACCAGCGCTATTGCGTAGATGAAAGCAATTCTCGTTCGAGAGTCTCCAAGTTTCTACGAATTTTCTATGCCGTGAGGGCTCACGGCCTCGGAGAAAGTCGCATTAGTCTAGCAAAATTTCAGCAAAATTGCCCAAAAGCATGATTTTTTTACGTGGCTGAATTCCCGAAGCAAATTCTTTCACATCGTCGAGGCTACGCTAGTGACGCTTGTGGAGTTCTTCGGCGAACACTGCCCCTCCTCATGACAGGAGGTTGTAGTGGACAGTCAAGCGAAGGAATGACGGGAAAACAAAGGCAACATGCGAAAGTTGGTCACGCTAGGGTGGCTCAGTGCATGTGAATTTCAAATACATTTTTTAAATCCCTTCAGCTTTGTAGAGATGTCTCAGTATAATCGTATTGCCACCTCAGAAGTGCTCTGGCAAATGACGGCTAACCTGTTCAGATTCTTTCTCAGCAGCGCCATGATGACAGCTATGGAATGGCTGGGGAGTGGATATCCTTTTGATAACAAATAACAACCTTGATTAGAATGTAGCAGCGGTGCAACGTGGTTTGAAGAAGCTTGCCCATCCCCAACTTTCGGTTGAACATTTGCTCAGCATGGTATTTGTGAGACCCTCGTAGGCGCCGTACCATATGAGGTATGGACTTTGCTTCTAGAAAATTTAAATTCTTAATCACAAAGAGAGCGGGCCAATGAGCTGGGTAGCTTTTCAGGTCGGGCGAAGTGAGCGATACGCTGCCATCATCTAGCCTCCACGATCTTCCTAAAAATTTCATCTAATAAAAAGTGGCTCAAAAATTATGGACCGAGTTAATATAATCCAAGGTGTTTCTCCTCATTACAGTCCGCAATGATACAAGGAGGAGTAGGAAAGGAAGATTCCGATTTCACAGCAAAAAAGCGCCAAAGTTAGAAAAAAGAAGCTTTAATATTAACGGAGCTCCCACTTTCTCACGGTTAATTTGGATTTGAAAGCGGAATCATAAGATTCGAAAAAATTTTTATGAAAGTTTCAAGCTCTAAAGTGAAGCTTCTTTCTTCGAGACAAAGCCACAACTTTCCTAAGTATTGGTATGCTTTGATTAAGAGTATCGGCCACGAAATCTGAAAATTTTCACAGTGGTCAGATGGCAGGCTAGAATCGATGGAAGTGCTGTGATGGGACGGTTCACGCAAATTGCACTGCATTATGCCTTGTACTAAGTACAGCTGGTTACACGAATCACTGTATACACTTGACTTTTTCCCTCTCATTGTGTGGGTTTATGATGAATTCTGAGGCTCTGTACATGACTACAATTGCTGTTTCATGCTACCACTTGAGCTCTTCCACATAAGGCACGATTTGATTGGTTTGCAGGCACTAGCAAAGAGCCATTTGTTTCTCTCTCCCGCAGTCGCAATACACAATTATCAAGAAATCATCACGTTGACGACAGCGTGACGTGGCAACGCGTCCCACTTTGCACACCTCGTGGGACATTGTGATGCGGTAACGCGTCCCACCCGAGTCATCCTTTTTCTGGCGCTTGCGCGACCTATTCCTAAGATCTTTGCACCCGTTTTATAGCCCATCCATTATCATACGAAAATCACATGGTTCACAGGAAGGCCAAATACTCTTTAGTTCGGCAGAGGTTTTCCTGACCTTACGGATATGTCTGTTCAGTTCATTCCTTGTTTTTCATTAACGTAAACATGTTGATAAAAAGGAATAGTGGAAGCGAGCACAAACCTATTCGTATGGAAAGATATGTTTTTTACTGAAACAATAACGTCCAAATTGATTTTGGAACCACTAAAAGGAAAGTAAGCAAAATTTGTCTTTTCGTAACCTCATCGCGTCATTTCGGTCGAATTTCCATTACTGTAGCTCCCGCTAAGTTAGTCAGATCGAACATTATTGAAAAAACTTCATCGCATCCAGGTATTGCGTATTGACGGCTTAAAATCAGTGGAGTTAATGTGCGGCGGCGGCACTCGCAAAATCACCCTGGTCAAACGAGGTGCAAACACCAAAGATGCGCGATGTCGTCAACGTGTTATTGAAAACTATACTGAAAACTGCACTAGAATTCGTATTACAAGGTGGCTGACAAGCAATCCCCACTCGCACCAGATCTCCCTCCGATTTGCCAACGAATATCAATTTCAATTGCATGACTTGACCATCACCGGTTTCTTGCCGCTTATTGTGCAGTGCACAGGATCACGAAAACACGAAATTTCGCTCAAGTGAACTGCTGTGTTCGGTTCGATATTTAGTGCATCGATTGAATGGTGGGCTCTGACGATTCAGAATGTTGATTGTTGGTCCAGGGTGGGGGATAAGCAAAAAATTAGGACCATTACCGACACAAAATCCACTTAAATTCCATACAGCTTCACGGAACGGATGATCTGGTGTGCCCTTTTACGGAGCGACTGGTGGCTGATACATCCGTCGGGCTCTGCAGCATGGGCCACAGTTTTGTTGGAAGCACATGCGCGTGTGCGGTTATACCCATTCTCAGAGTTTCTCCATTTTTATCTTTGTTCTGTGCATTTTTTGATCGGTACTATGACTTCTTTCTGTCAAAACCAAATATCACGCAGTTGCAATCTGTGAAAAAAAAACTCTGCCACGATGACCGCGAATTGAACCAAGATGTCTAGCACGCTATATCCAGCGGTAGATCAACGTAGCAAAGAAGCTCGTGTGGGCAACGCTTGATGTATTAGTGGGCAACGCTTGATGTATTAGTAAGTTCAAAACCACTCCAGATAGAGAGGGCTAAGATTCGAAGATTACGATTGCCACCACAGCAAATATCAAATGCAAATTCGTTCTCCTCATTGGGATTTTCAAAAACCACAAGGAAATTGACCTCAAGACTAGGGAATCAGTGTATGTCATGGAAGCTGCTTGAGTGTTCTATTAGGTTGGTCTATAAGTCCTTCAACAAACCGGCTAAGTTGTAATTTCAGTGTTTCTATTATCGTTTTTCACTCATCCGGCATAATTCACACCATCAATAGCTGAAACTTATTGCCAATGCAATAGAAGCTATTCGATACTTATCTACTAGAACTCCGCTGAATGCTGATCGAAGAAAGATCAGATACCGATTTTGGTATTATGATGGCTAGTATTTCTTCTCTAGGAAGTGGTCTGGGGAGGGGAGCAGGGGGCCTTTGGCACGAGGTCAGGGCTATGGGGTGTAGTTAGAAAAACTCGCCGTCCGAGGATCCTACAATTTTCCCGGATTTTCCAAGCAAGGGGTGGTTTTAGCAAGGCTCAACGGCGCCATCAAAAAGCGTAGTTTACCTTGCTTTTCTCTCGTATTAAAAGTATTACAATCGAGCTGTGGACGGTGGACTTTAGCATTGACTGCGATCTACACGTTGGCGTTTTCAGAGCTCAACTCCTCTCGTATTCTACCAGAAAAGAAGACCCCATGGATCCTTCCGAATTTTTGGTGGAATATGAAAAGGGTTGCGCTGAAGTTATTTCGGCAGTAAGATTTCCCAAAACGTTCGAGCTGGACTACCAGACCTTGTTTGTTTGTGAGCACATTGCACCGTTACTCATTTTCAGCAAATGTGATGGATAGGCAATCGAAATCTATTGCAAGGTAACTTGAACATGACAATGTCAGATCGCGCTAATTCGGGCTCAAGGCATGTGGAATCCAAACTATTAGGTCGGTCCATAATGTTTGAGGCACCTTGGTTGTTTTTCGATTAATTAATTATTTTATTTTGATGTATTTATAAAACATAGTATACATTACCATAATTACCAACACACCTCCAATGCGAGGGATGGTGTACAATATCTCTCTTTTAGATTTTCATAGAGTTCTGATCGAAGGAAATTGGTTGTCGATTTTGACATCGTGGTGATTCAAGTAAGATTTCGCCTCCAGAAAGTGAACTAGAGCGGGGAGTGGGTGGTCGTTCGTTGGAACAAGGTCAGTGCTACAAGGAGGAGCCTAACGAAATAACCGCCCTAGAGTTTCAAATTTTCCATGAATTTTTTTCGGAGACGAACGATCTCAGATAAAAATAGATTTGGTCTTATTTCGCTTTCAATTTGAAGGCGTCGCCATCATTTTCACTATTGACTCAGATATTATGTGGTTCGCCATTATTTCACTACTGACCCAGTTATTACTTGGTGTCGGTTCCCAGCGCAGAGGCTCTTACATCCTCCTCCAACAACTCACGAAGGTAGAATTCAGAGGTATTTGGACTTCTGCTGTCAGAACCCCGAATCGTTTGAGCTAAGCTACTGCGGCTACTGGATTTGTGAGCACGCAGTACCCAATCCATATCACGTGTGAGTATACTGGATCGCCATTCGAGGGCCATCCAGCATACTCACCTGTAACTATGGGAAATCAACTGGAACATGATTATGTCAGATCGGGTTCAGAACCGATGCGGGCAGAGCATGTGAGATACAAACTCCATACTTTCAAACCTTAGCGACTTTATCGAGGTGTCTCATTATTCTCTCGTTGTCACACCAAATACGCTCTAACAAAGAGCACTCACTGTGTTCAGACGCCTTTTCAATAGCGCCGGATAGAGCATAGAGATTGCCAGTCAGGTTTGGTTAGAGCATGGATCATTATCAAATAAAAGGGGAGAACTCTGAGTAGAGGGTAACCGGAGCACTGTGGAATGAGAGATCGTGTCTTCTACTATCTTCTGGTTAATCCTCTATATAGCATGGCGCGTAGAAGATCTTAATCTTATGGCAGGGATAGCCGAGTGGTTAAGAGGTTAGGCTCATGTCTGCACCTCAAAAACCGCGAGTTCGATCCCTGCCGAGGCTAACCATGGATTGCAAAAATTGCAAAAATGGTTCCAGTACCAGCGTCAGGCCCCAGGTTGACAGGACGGCTGATGAACACCCTAGTCACACCAATTATGTCTAAAATTCGCAAAAGAATCAGTGTTAATGCTAGGACGTCACCCGGAAGTGGCGCGCAGAACCGACCGAGTTCTGTGGTCCGTATGCGAGGGCTACCGAGGAGTGAACAGCCTCGGCCAAAGAAGCTAGTTCGAATTGGGACGCTGAACGTGGGATCGCTAACTGGAAAGTCCCGGGAGGTTGCTGACCCAATGACGCGCAGGAATATCCAGGTGCTATGCCTTCAGGAGACGCGATGGAAAGGTGCTAAGGCCAGAAATCGGGGAAGGTGTCAAACTCTACCCAACGGGAAGACACCAACGCGAACGGTGTGGCCATAGCGGTAGCGAGTCGCTCAAAGACCATGTCTCCGCAGTGAACAGGATCAGCGATCGGATCATGGCTGTGAGGATAGACATGTAGGAGGGTACTGGACCATACCTCTGTGTACGCACCGCAAAACCGGATGCCCCGAAAGTGACAACGACGAGTTCTATCTCGGCCTTGACGATGCCATCAGAACGATTTCGGAAGTGACTACCTCACCATAGCAGGTGAATCTGAATGGCCACGTAGGCAGTGAAAGAAGAGGCCTGGAAAGGGTGCACGGAGGTAGAGGAATAGGAGTGAGGAACGCCGAGGGAGAAAGGTCCTGGACCTGGCTACGGCCCACGATCTGCAGTCTGCAGCAACGTTCTTCGCGAAAAGGGAGACTCATAAGGTCACCTACAGCAGTGGAGACAAACGGAAATGACCATGTCTGGTAAAAAGATCATCCTCAAACAGTGAAGACGTCAAGTACTCCCTGGCGAGGAGCTGGCTTCCCAGCACAAGCCACTCCTGGCAGACATACCATGGAGCTCCCAAGAAGACAAAGTAAGAACCGAGAAAGAATAAGTGGTGGAAGTTGCACCGTGCAGAGAAGAGCACCTCAAGCGAAGGATAATGGATGTTGGTCTCCGATCCTGAGGGACCAGCGCAGCAGCTTGGGGCACTGCAGCTGAGATCATTCTACGATGCGCCAAAGGAAGTACTGGGAGAGACGCGAAGTGGATTCAGAGGAGACAAGGCGGCGTGGTTCTGGAACGAGAGTCCAGCGAGTCGTGAAAACAGAAACGAAGCATACAAGCGCTGGCAGAGACCCGGAGCCCCGAGGACCTCGCTGCCTACAAGAGTTGCAAGAGGCTCGCTAAGCCGCCGTAGCCAAGTCAAAGAACACGGAATGGACGCCTTGTAACGAGAAGTTGGAAAGCAAAAACGCAGAGAAGTCGTCTTCAGACGGCCAAAGCCGCGCATCGGCTACTCAAGATAATCAGGGTGGTGAAGAGCGTGAAGAGCAACAACGGCGCCAAACTGAGAAAGCCAGCCCAAGTTCGGAGGAGGTGGAAGAATACTTCAGAGGTCTTCTGAACGAGGAGTTCTCCACAGAACAACTCACGGGAGAGGCCACAGCTGTCCCATCGCACTCTGGAACGGAGGATGAGGTTTGCGCGCACTTGGAAGATTGAAGGTTGGAAAGGCATTGGTCCGGATGGAGTACCCATAGAGGCTTGGAAGGCCCTGGAGAGCACGGGGTGAAGTGGCTCAACCCGCTTCCTGAATACGGTGACTGCAGAGGAGGATGCCGGATGCCTGGAGAACAAGCACTATCGTCCCCATCTTCAAGCAGAAGGGTGACGCGATGGACTGCTCCAACTACCGCGGCATCAAGTTGACAGCGCATACACATGAAGTTGTACGAGCGCCTGGTCGAACTCACCTGCGGGACCTTGTCCAGATCTCCCACGAACAGTTCGAGTTCATGCCCGAAAGGTCTAAAAACGGATGCCATCTTCATCGCTAGGCAAGTGGCAAGTATCAGCGAAAATGCAAGGCCTTGCTACCTAGCCTTCCTCGACCTGGAAAAGGCGTTCGACCGGCTACGCGAGCAGTGCTATGGAGGTCGCTTAGGGAAGAACCGTGCCAGAACACCTCATCTTTCGGTGAAGGAACATGTACGAAGGAGCCAAGGCAGCTATACGCACCCCATACGGCCTAACGAAGGAAGTGAACATCACGGTCGGGGTGCACCAAGGGTCAGCTCCGTTCCTCTTCTCCTAACACTAGATGTCCTGGTGAAGGGGCTCATGGAGGAACCTGAAGACTATCCTCATGCTGACGACGTCGTCTATAGCTGATAGTAGAGAGGAACTTCAAGCCAAGGTGCAGAAATGGCAGAGAGTCCTGGCTGAAGGTGGGCTACGGCTGAATGTCAAGAAACCAAGTTCCTGAGCACCGAAGAGGGTGCAGAGTCGATCGTGGACGGCCCATGGTGAGACCATCGAAAGAGTGGAGTACTTCAGATACCTCGGGAGCGATCTGGCAGCCGACGGTGTGGACCAGGCGGTGAAGGCTCGGGTCAAACGCTGCATGGATGAAATGGAGGGAGTCCACTGGAATCCTCTGCGATCGAAGGTGCCTCAGAGCGCTCAAAGGAAAGGTGTACCGGACAGTGGTGAGGCCTGCGATGCTCTACGGCAGCGAGTGCTGGCCTTGAACAAGAATCAGGAAGAACAGCTCCACACTGCCGAAATGAGGATGCTGAGATGGGCCTGCGGCTGGACGCGGGCTGGACAAGTGTAGAAACGAGGACGTCAGAGCGGTCATGCAGACTGCCCCTGTCCAGCTGAAGGTACGAGAACAGCGTCTGCGATGGTATGGGCATGTGCTAAGGAGGCCACAAGACCATCCGATAAGAACAGCGATGGACTTCGAAGTACAAGGCAAGCGACCGCGAGAGCCCCGAAGAAAAGGTGGAAGGACGTGATCAAGAAGGACCTAGGTGAGGTCGCGGCCACGATGGAAAGATGCCCTGGACAGAGCAAAGTGGCGACGGCTGACAAAACAGCGAACCCTGCGACTGCGCGGGACTAACGCTAGGAGAAGAAGAGTGAAGATCTTAATCTTAAGTCGTGGAGAAAGGGCTCAGAAAGTGTTCCATAGAAATGGAATCTAGCTACTTAGCTAAAGAAAGTAATAAGCAAACGAGATGGTTAGCCTGCCGGATTGGCGAGCTTCTGTGCTAAGTTGATGGTCATATTGGAAAGCTTCAATACTTATCTAAAAGTTTCTACAATAATACATGTAAAGTGTCTCAAAAATTATGGATCGACCTAATAAATTTTCTTTCTCGACAAGTATTTGGATATGCCACAGTGCTGTCTCCTGGCGCACTAGAATTGCTCCCGCAAATGATCTATACTCTGTGCAGCCTTTTTCAACAGTTTCAGGTAGTGCATCGTGATTGTCACTCACGGTGTGGTTGGAGCGTGGATCATCTCCAAATAAAAATCGACGCTGAGCAGAGTGAAGCACCGGTGGCACCGTGAATTGAGCGAGCGTGCCTCTCCCATCTACTAACTAATCCTCGGTGATTTGCGGACCATTTCTGAGCATTACTCGAGAAAATCAAGAGCGGATGAGCTTTTGCAAAATCAGTATCCATGACAAGTAGTGAGGCAACGAGATGGATGGTTAGCTGAAATTGCAAAGTGGAGCGAACAAACATGCTGCGGAAATATTCTGAGTTCTCACAGAAATACTCCGCATTAATTTTGCAAGACTTATGGACCAACTAATATAAATAATAATAATAATAATAATAATAATAATAATAATATATAATAATAATAAATATAATAATTATAATATATAATAATAATAATTAATAATATAAATAAATAATACATAATAATAATACATAATATAATATAATAATATAATAGATTTTATCAAAGCAGATTGCTTAGGTTATGAAGGAAAAATGCCGATTCAACACTCAGCTCCTACATCTGGTGGGCTCCGATCGATTAAATTTGGTATCCGGAGCTCAGCTCTTCAACTCTGGCAGCTCGGGAACCAACTGCTAACACCCATTCACTCTGCTCCTCTCCGCTCGCTCCTCTCTTTCCATTCTTTTGCACAGGTTGGGTACGCACTCAGTGTAGTAGCTCCAGTGTCGGTGAGACGAGATTGTTAGTTTAGCTTAGATCCTCCCGTGCCGGACAGCACATCGAGATATGAATACTCACTGTTACCGATCTTGTGCAGTCATTTCTCCTTCCTCTAACATGCATGACTTACGTTCGTCTCCACGTGTTTCTGGGACGGCCTCTTCCTCGCTCAGAATTGATATCCCTCTCATGGCCACCACTGGAACTCGTTGTTGTGTCTTGCGCAACATGTGGACTGCCAGTCAAAGCCTACGCTGTGCCGTAACCATGCGGAGGCAATTCGAGAAGCAAAGGCTAGAACTTCCTCATTAGAAGCGATTCTTGCGTATTTTCACAACCCAGTGTAGGCGTAAGAGGCCCTAATCCTTTGGACAATACTAGCCGCACTTTTCCATGTTTCACTTGCACTTCGTCCGTTCACTTCACTTTATCCGTTTCGGCATCACCATTTTAAGGGACCGTACTTTCGAGGTAAGTGAAATTGTCAACGGTCTCCACTATCGTGTCATCAACACTGATGTTCAACTGCGCTCGATCAAAGCCAACCTTCACGACTTTTGATGAGGGAGCTAATGCCCCCAATCCGGTCATGTTCGCTTCGCTACTAAAGCAAGTAGTGAACTGCTGATTTTTCATCTTCAGCAGAAGTGCTATATCGTCTGCAACATCAAAATCCGTGAGTCTGCTCTGACCAGTCCAACTGATGCCGGCTTTCTCCATCCTTTTCTCCATGAAGAAGTTTAGGAGGATAGAAGTAGAATACATCTTTGTCGCACTCCCGTGGCAATCTGAAATAATGGCGTGTAACCCGTAGCCGTCCTCACACAGTAAGGCAAATGGAAATACAGATTCTCGAATATGCCAATGAACGGTTGCAAACACTATTCGTTTTCAAAATAGCCCATAAATAGCGATTCGCCATGAATGCTATCAAATCATAGTATCAACAAAGTTGATGAGAACAGGCGGCACAATGTTGATAATGTCACGAAGAGTGAAGATTTGTTCACAGCACGATCTTCCACTACTGAATCCTGCTTGCTCTTCCCGCAAACAATCATCGATGGATGTGCGGGGTCGTCGAAGAAGTACAACACAGAAGGCTTTGCCGGACAAAGACAACAGTGTAATATTTCTCCAGTGCCCCAAATTTCCTTTATTAGGTCGACAATGCCGGCTTTACTCCAGTATTTCGGGACTTCTCCTCGGCTCCAGCAAAGATTAAGTAGCTTATGAGCCTTTCCACCATTACACTGCCTCCTGCCTTCGACAACTCGGCTGCAATTCCGTCTAGGCCGGACGACTTCCTATTCCGGAGGCACTTAATTGCTGCAATTACTTCTTCTCTCACTATGGCGCCAGCATTGACCTCAAGCTGCTCAATCGATTCCGTGTTCTCGAAGCATAGGTTCTCGGCGGGATGGGCTGGTTGAGAATATCTCGAAACTGTTCAAGCCATCTTTTATTTTGTTCCTCTCCGCTCAAAAGAAGTTTATTTGAATCATTCTGGTCTCCTTTCAATTCAATGACAATACGACATAGAGACGAGAATGAGGAAAATTTATTAACAACCACTTTTCTTATTACAGCAAAGAGTTCCAATACGCTCTTCGAAACAATGAACGATAACCTCACGTATGTCATTTTTTCGTTTGTTGTTTTTCCAGTCTTAAAAGCAGGCGTTACCCGATCATGAAGAAGAATCTCCATATGCCGCTCCCTTGAGAGCGTGTGATGGGCAGTGTAACATAGTGGACCGTCGCAATCTTCGTACGTCTTTTGCGATGTAGCTTAGAAGGGCCGCTCTACATATGGTTGTGGTTTTGCTGTGCGAATAACTGAATAGTGACTGCGAGTATAATGTGATAAATAAATGGAACGGGATTCGCTCTGTAAATGAGAGATATGAAACTTCAGCTTTCTCACATGTTCTGATAAACATTGCATAAACTGACAATATTGGAATGCTATGGATGCAAGAGCGAAAGTGCCATATAACATGTAAATGCTCCTGTTCGCAGAGGAAGAGGTTCTTCAGGCTCTAAGTTTACGATAAACTGTTAGTGTATTGGTAAAAAGAGAGAATACTAGTCACATGATACCGGAATGTTACTAATATGAATAGAGCAACAGGGTACAGTTCGATTCTAGAAGCAGCTCGGTACTAAATCCTGCCTCTGTTGGTAATCACTCTTGAGGTTCACATAGGATATGCTAGTACAGGCCCTGATCGCATGATCGTCGTCACTTCCTGCACATTAGTAACCGGATATGTTTTCTATGTACTTTTTAGAGCGATTCAGAAAAGTTAAAAGTTATGGAATTTGGTTCCTGCTATGCTGGGTGTAATCATGCAGCTACGGAGCTTATAGAATTTACGGTTGTTGCGTCCAACCGATCTCCGCCTGAGTGTACGGTCAGTAAAATTCAATCATGTGCTGCAAATCTGTCAAATGTGTAATTTCGTCTCAGCTGTATTTCTGTGAGTGTGTCAAAGCACCCTTAATGCTGAAAATAAGCATCTGTCTTCTAAGAGTTTCGCACAGGATTCACTCGTTTCGTCTATCTGTTCGTCTGTCACTATTACTTGAGGAACCAGATGGAGAACCTGGGTCAGGTTCGGGCTAAGTGAGGCATGGACCAATAAGCACAAACATCGGCTGACCGGAGCCCGCCGTGATGAGGATCCGTCGGTGTAGAGAGCAAAAATTCTACTTCCATGCAAGGAGAGCCCATGACCGGGAACGATGGCTAGGAAGGAGCAGATTCGCATTTTTGGGAAACCCACCCATAGAAGGGAAAGGAGCGTTTTTTGAACTGGAGGGGCTATTAAAAAAGATCACAACCCGCTTGCCGGCACATGGAACAAAAGAAAATTCTAATTCTGGGGAAGAATAAAAAGTGTAGGAATACCGGACACCCGTGTAGAGAGCGACCGCCCGCCCAGGCGGAGCTTTACTTTGTTTCCAAGAAATCTATTCGGTTCGAAAGCCCAAAGAACAAGATAAAAAGTAGATTGAGAGCAAACAGGGATGTCAATTGTAAAAATGAGTAAATAAATAAATGGTCAATCTTGGGCGGGCGCGTACTGAAGTGGGCGGAGTTTGCCAAAAACCCTAATATGCGCTGGTGAAGTAAGTGGAGGGACGAAGTGATAATAGTGAACGGAGTGTCCACCCGTGTGAGATTGATCTAGCTAGGAATAAAAACTCATTGCTTAAAGATTAGCCAAGGGAGAGGTGATCAAATGCTAATGGAGAGCAGAAGTGGGCGCAATGTGCCTCGGGGGGGGGGCGGGGGCAGTCGCCGCGCGCAACAGGAAATTCGTGAGCCAGGGGGAGTGTAGCCAATTCAGAGGGGGGGAGTTGGGGGTGAGGGCAGTCACAAAACAGTGAGGGCAGTCACATGACATGCGTGAGAAGCTGGAATGTTCGAATTTCCTGTTGCCGCACAGCCGCGCGCGGTGACTGGCCCTCCCCCCCGAGGCACATAGTGCCCAGAAGTGTTGCTGCATTTCACCGTCAAGAAACCGCTATATGCGCGCGATAGCGTGCACTGCGAAACTGACTTATATGTATTCGGTTTGGCTCACATAACCGCTTATTCGTGTGCGGGAGAGGAGCGGAGAGCGTTAGTACTGGACTGCACAGACCAGCGCACTGATCCTCTCAGACGGGCCTCGTGTCAATTAACTGATAAGAGCCTGTGAAAAGCGGGCGAGTTAGAGTCGTCAATTGACTGCCCCACCGTGGCCGCGATATGTATCACCACTCGTCAAAGCATATCCTCCGGTTCGACTTATCAGTTAGAAAATTTATTCAAGGAGCCTCAGAAAAACACTCAACACTCAACATGTAACAAATTTTTATCTCATAAAGTGAATAGCACATCCGAATATTACATTTGATAGGCTTAGTTTTCTTTGAAAATGACGTCACCTAGTCCAAAATCAAAGCGGTCATCCACATTCTGGAAATTCTTCGTGAAGCGAGCTCTCTGTTCATTGAAACTCCAACTTTCCCTCTTGGTACATATGAGCATCTGAACGTCGACATTTTTAAAAGAAATTTCTTGGGCACATGGGCTACCGCAACGTTCCGCTTGGAGGCAAGGATCGTTATCAAATTTATGAGGGAATTCTCTCGAATATAAAAATGGGGCTGCTAGTTGAACGGCCAGCCAAAAAAAGGAAAGGAATTCGTAAGAAGCCCAGAAAATATGAAACTCTTTGCTCTACGTCCCGGAGAACTCTAGGAAGTAATCAGCGAACAAGCTTGGCTCATGCAATTTTTTAAACTAGTCATCAACACTGGCCGCGCTCCAAATGAATGGACTACGGGCTTAAATATAAAAACCTTTAGATAAAAGAAATCCTGCGGAATGTTTGAATCAACGTTGACAGAACATCGTAAAGCTAAGCATCAACCAGTGCGGATACGTAAAGGGCTCTCGAGTACCCAATATAATCTTTGCGCTTTGGAGAAATATGAGGAGAAAAAAGCCGCTCCACCTAGCCCTCCTGGACTTGGAAAAGACGTAGGACCGCGTTCCACATCACCTATCTACTCTGGTATGCGCTTGGACAACAATAAGTATTGCCATAAGTTCTCATGAAATGGATCCGAATGCTGTGTGCGGGCAGCACTTCTCGAGTGAGGTGCAGCTGGTCTCTCCGAGTGTTTTTCGATAAACGTTAACGTCATCAAGAATCAGCGCTCCCACCGCAGCTTTTCATCCTCGTTTGGATACAATCAAGTAATAATTCAACTTTACGCTATGCAGATGAGGATGCTTCGGTGGTCGCCGGACATCTTAGGACTAGACCACATTTGCAACGAAGTGATTCGACGGCGCATGGGAGATGTGCCTATCACGCAAAAAGTGCGAGAGATACGGTCGTGTTAGGTTCAGCACGTGTGACGGTGCTGAACCTAACACTGCTGATACCATTGTATGGTTGGAAAGAAAGTCCTGCAACACTTTTTCGAATTTTTAATTTCAATTTTATCTTTTTTGTTTACAACTCCTGACGGATCTTATATCTACCATGCGTGTCCACCAATTGTCTTCAATGCTCAGAAAATTTCTTGATGCTCCTTTGCCAAAACCAAGCGGAATGCGGCTCGAGAAAGGAATCGATCTCATTTTCGAGTTGGAGTTGATCGTCTAATTATTTCGCCATCAAAAGGATGATTTGAGGTCTAGGACAGGTGGCATTCATTAACAGCTCGACCAGGGCAGTCCGCTAAGGGAGGTAAGAAACCTTGCCGCAGCTCCAGAATTTCTTAGCGGGCTCATTTCGGATCATGGCGATTCGCAATGTCATGAAAGAAAGAAATATTGTCGAGATACGAGGGCTCCTGACGAGCTGCCTCGGCCAGCTTCTGAAGTTCCGCAGCCTAGACTGTTAGCTACGTAATGGTGCCCGTAACAAAGAATTTGTAGCGGAGCTTCTATAAGAGCTCATTCTATAACGGAGTGTGCGGGACGCTGCTGGCTTCTTGTTAAAATATCAATGATCGAAAGCGCTGGTAAAGGTAAACATGCTGTAGCTGTGAACGGCATGCTTATCGAAGCTATTGCACATGGTGTTCGACTTTGACAGGAATCCATAGTTCGGCAGAAATTTGTAGTAGACAATCACGGATTTACTAGTGGTCGAGATTTTTTGAATTTCTTGGATAACTACTGGCCGCAGCACTTATGCCCACCTCGAAGATTGAAGCCTCGAGTATGCTTTACCATTTGTTAGTCATAAATGTTACTTAGAATTTTTCAGAAAAAAAGAAAATTTTAGAAAGATTGTTGCAGAACTTTCTTTCAACCTAATACATCGTTTCAAAAGAACGAAAACGCGCAGACGACCCCGTGGGACCAAAGTGACCAAGCCAGCGGTGGAAGGAAATGATCAACAGACACTACTCCTGCACAACTGTGTCGCGAAGATGCGCTTAATCGAACAAGAAGTGGTGCTCTTCGATCCGAACAACGAAGCCTGCTTCAGCTTGACAACGTTGAGAAAGAAGACAGCGGAAATGGAAGAACAATGTGGGTTTGGGAGAGGACAAAGTACAGTCCATATCTCGAAGTCGGGGAGGGCGGGGCCGCGGGCTACATTGCGAGCAGCGTCGGCGGTTGCGTGCCTATGGAAGTTTGCCGTGAAATGCCTGTGTCAATTGTGCAAAACACTGCCTCGTCGTCTCTGCTTTCTCTCCACTCTTCCTCCATAGGTACAGTCACTAGGGTGGGCTCTTCCGTCTGGATGTCGCAGAGTACTTGACGGCCGAATCTGCTTTCCAACATTATTCGGCTGCAAACTGGTATTTCACTGCGCCAGGCTTCTTTAAGCAGAGTTAAGTTATTTATATTAACTAATGATGTTTTTCAACATAATATAGCGTGGTTGTTTCACTGTTTTCTTTCCTCATAAAGTTCTTACGAATACGTTATTTTATTCAGTTTTTTACCTTAATTTCCTGGATTATTCGATTGCTCTTCATTCCGGTGTCTTTGCTGTGTTCCGTTTTTTGCCTGGAACTCCCATTGACACTGTTCTGAAGGTTGCAGTCGTTTCGAAAGGTGATTTTGTCAAGGTTTCACCGCCACCGCCACGATTTTTGCTGGCCACGTGAGTTTTCTTTTTGTTTTTTTTAGTCCTTTTTTATTCGACTTGCTCTTCATTTCGATGTCTTTGCTGTGTTTCCGTTTATTGTCTGGAACTCAACATTGACACTGTTCTGAAGGTTGCAGTCGTTTCGAAAAGTGATTTTGTCAATGGTTTCAACACGCATCTCGCCACGATTTTTGCTGCTACGGTGAGTTTCCTTTTTTGTTTTTTTATTAGTCCTTTTTTTAATTCGATGCGTTCTTACATTTTAGTCGCCTCTTATGTGTTTCATTTTTTGTCTGGTACACCAATTTGACACTGCTTTGAAGCTCGCATCGCTCTGAAAATAAGTATATTTGAAGGTTAATGCGACGTCGCTGCTAGTTTTTCCTGCTACGTGAGTATTCTTTTTTGTTTTCGATTATTCTTATTTTTAGTTTGATACGTTCATCGTTTCCAGTACACACTAGAAGTTCTTTTTTTGGCTTTGGGGCATTCTTTCTTGAACGCTTGAAACTTGCAGGCTGTTCAACAGCCATGTTTTAGCGCTGGCAAGTAAGCACGGTCTTTGATAACTTCTTCTTCTGACAAGGTGAAAAAATGAGACTTGTTATAAAAATGCTCTAAGAAAAACTTTGTAAGGCACCCACTCTTGATAATTTCGTTAAAGATGATTGAATATTACAGAGTTTACAGAAGAAGAATCGCACCCTTATTTGTCGCACCGCAGCTGCCGCAACTTCCACTAAAAGTGTGTAAGGTAATAGGTAAGGTATTATTCAAATGTTGTATCGCTGTTTCTCTTCGTTACGAGCAATGGTTGTCGCTTTAAGAGAGTTTTTGTTGTTCTCTTTTCGAAGGCATTCTTCTTTATCTGGAGAGCTGCTTTGATTGAAATGTCCTTTCTCGTGATGGTGTCTGAAGGTGTTTGTAATGTTGTTCACGCTTTTTTACGGCGAAGTTGAATGTGCAGGCGCCGAGTTTGACACCCTATTAACTAGTAATTAGAAAGTAAACCGAGTTAGAAAGTTTCAAGCGTTCAAGAAGAATGCCCCAGAAGCAAAAAAAAAACTTCTAGTGTGTACTGGAACGATGAACGTATCAAATAAAAAAAGAAATATCGAAAACAAAAAAGAATACTCACGTAGCAGAAAAACTAGCAGCGACGTCGCATAACCCTTCAAAATATACTTATTTCAAGAGCGTCTGCGAGCTTCAAAGCAGTGTCAAATGTGTACCAACAAAAAATGAAACACATAAAGAGGCACTAAAATGAGAGCACGCATCGAATTAAAGAAAGAACTAATCAAAACAAAAAAGGAAACTCACGTAGCAGCAAAAATCGTGGCGAGTGCGGTGAAACCATGACAAAATCACTTTTCGAAACGACTGCAACCTTCAGAACAGTGTCAATGTGAGTTCCAGGCAAAAAACGGAACACAGCAAAGACACCGGGATGAAGAGCAAGTCGAATAATCCAGGAATTAAGGTAAAAACTGAATAAAATTACCTATTCGGTAGGAACGTCATGAGGAAATGAAAAGCGGTGAAACAACCACGCTATATTATTGTGAAACAACATTATCTCAGATAAAAATAACTCACCTCTGCTTAAAGAAGCCTGGCGGAGCAGTAAAATACCAGTTTGCAGCCGAATAATGTTGGAAACAGCTGATTCGCAAGTCAATACGCTGCGATATCCAGACGGAAGAGCACCTAGTGACTGTAGCAGTGGAGGAGAACTAAAGAAAGCAGAGACGACGAGGCAGTGTTTTTGCACAATTGACACAGACATTTCACGGCAAACTTCCATAGGCACGCAACCGCCGACGTGCTCGCAATGTAGTCCGCAGCCCCGCCCTCCCCCACTTCGAGATATGGACTGTAGCTTGAGTCGAGAGAACATAGCTGGCCAACATCACGACACAGATAAGATATTAAAAGATGGGCGAGCGGGGATCGTTATGATTGTAGGAGGGCTGCTTAGCGACTCTTTGACGCATTTGGAGGCGCAAAAGTGGCGCAACAACTGCAATGGATGACCTAGCACCTCTATACATCGAAAGGATTTCTCCTATGACACTGCTGACACTGACCCTTGCCTTCAAGCGTGCCCCATACTCACCCTTTGTGTTTCGTTGTATCTTAGAAGAAAACAAGTTGAGAAGTGCTTTTTAAAGATAGAGAGTATGTCTTCCTCATTTGCTATGTAATCTCTTGAGCTGAGAATATTCACCGTAAGCACACCTTAACTACACACGTATAAGAAATATCTTATTCTGATGTGGTCTCAAGAAGATAAGTGATCACATGTCCCTTCACTTCAAGAAGGCCCTCCTTGGTCCGCTGAACTTCATCTTGCAATTCCTGATTAACACCAACACTAAATTATTTCTGAGGATTACTTTACTCACCGTCATCGTCCAGCACCCTTGCAATGTTCTGAATTACGCTAGGTTTCATGAAATCCTTGGCCGGGCATATTATCGACTGATTGATATCGGTACAAGCGTCAAGAATGATTGATCTGTATTTTTCATCTGAACACAAAACTCTCAGCTCTATATACAGCATGCTTATAAATATTGTTTCACTCCATTCGACATCAATTTTTCTGGGACCAGAATAGTCTCCCTCAAAAGCTTCATTAGTGATACTTCAAGAGAGCTACAGTAGCGCTCAGATCCCCGATAAAACCCTTCCCTTGTGAACAATTTCTTTGCTGGATCCAAGTACTTCAGGTTGTAATATATTTTGAAAGGCAAACCCCTTTCATTTTAAATCAGCATTTCCTGTCACAAACGAGAAAAGTGAACAATGATGATATCAGTTCAGTAGAAATTCTCAATTTCGACCTAATTCCAAGGAAATTTCGAGCTATTGAATAATGCTAACAATCCGGAACAATTGATTGCATGATATATAGCATTAAATGCGAATTTTACGATGACAAGAAAACCATTGTAAACTAAGTTAGAGAAGTACACGATGCACGAAAGGAGAAAAAGTCAAGAGAAACGACCCAGAACCCGATAGATGGGACCCCTTCCTTACCCGCTAACTTCTGCATTGGTGCGACTCTCATCGCTGCTCCCTCTTCAGCGCTAGCGCTCTCTGTGCTAGATGGAGGGTGAACTGCGATAAGGCATTCACACAGGGGCATTATGCGTCCATAGCGCACCAATGGCGTCACGTGGAAGGTTATGCTAGACGCCGGAATATCCTTCGATGCCAATTGCGTGTCGGTCCATACAAAAAGAGAGCCTCAATGTAGAATCAGTAAATGAATTTACTGTTTATTGGGGCAACTCCCTCCGCTTCTCTTTCAATTAGCAGTGTTTTGTCGATATTCCTAGCTCTTTTTTGCATACAATTTCCTGACCCTTTGCCAGTGCTCAAGATGCCAGTCCTAATTGATCTCACTATCAAGCACGCCATACTGTCAAAAGCACTCTTGCACAGTTGAGCTGTTATGCATTGCTAGAAGACGTCAGTACTGCAAAGCTGCCATACTAGTGGATACGCGATTAGCATTTTTCTCAGCGACGGCAGTGGGAATGAGCGGGTCTTAATGGGAAACGTTCCAAACCAGAGGATATGCTGATTTAGTTCAGTGACTCAAATTGAAAGCGTCAGGGTGAAAGTATAGATCTAGCAGAAAAAAGTTACCACCAAAAAAGGTCTCACTGAAGACGTTTTAGCGCTATTGTGAATAGATGTGAAAGTTTACACGAACACAATCAGGTTGCTCGGAAAGTAATGCGGGATTTTATCTTCCATTTTCAAAAAGGCATACTTCCTCTCGAATCGAGCATTTCTTTGACGCGACAGAAACTAATCTAAAGCACTAGTCTTTCTTAACAAGATGTATTCCAAAATTTCCTTCCCACATTAGTATCAGCGATTCCGAAGGCGATGATATCGCTGAGCGTCATTTTCACACTCGTTTGAACATTGAAGCATTTCCTACCCCAGACTTTGTTTAGATGGCTTGAAAAAGGGGAGTATTTGGTTAGATGACGACTTCTAAATAGCGGCGGTGGCGGGGTGTGCCGTCCTGGGGGGACAAGGGTCCTTGGCCCACTGGAAACCGGTGATCCCACCTTTGTGAGCTGAGCCGCCCACCGTACATTCGACAATGCAAGGCGTAATACAGTCCCAACCCTTCTTGTGATGCAGGCACCGGCTTACGACCACAACCACGTCCATCCCAAATGTTAATGTCGGCCATAGGTTTGTCGACGATACTGCTTTACCGGCGTCCGCGGAGCCGACGCGAGGCACGTCTCAGGCGTGGGACCGGCGAATGAGCGCGCGTGGGATGACGGGATGGGCAACGCGCGATGTGTGTAAGAAGGCTAGAGGGTCCGGTGCACAGGTGCACGGGCATCGTCGGGGCCACAGCTAGAGCCTAGCGTCGCAAATAGGCGATAGTCAATCGAATACGTACACGACCCGCAATTGCAACATTAATAGTGTGTGGCGCCACGTATAATGGTTGCTCGCTAGTGCACAGCTGGTCATGAGTCGGCAACAGAGCCGCGCTGCTTGACCGAGCACTAGGTGCCAGATCGCTTCTGTCTCTGCGTGCATGTGCGCAAAGCAATAGGGTGTCCTCCTGGCTTGCAATGTCGCGAGGGACATTGTTGCCCGCGCTCTACCACAGCGTCTCCGCAAAAACCACGCACATAGTGCCGTCGGATCAGCCATTCATCTCTTGAACGTGCTTATCGTGGTCACCTCGCGCTAGTACACACTTGGTACTGTCGAGAACGGACGAATAATGACCACCGCGAAATCAAATCGCTCCGTCATTAAGCGAGACGAACCAACGATACTCAACACTTCTTTCTAGCGTACACGCCCAGAGACCAGAGAATGCCTACGAACCAAGCCAAAGATAAGTTCTGGAATCTGCTTGATGAGAAGACAGCTGAGTTCGTCACAAGAAGCTTCTAATTTCGCAGGACATCAGTGCGCATCGTAATGGAGCGACTATTCTACGAGAAACGGTTACAGCTGTCACGGTGGTTTTGGATATGGGTTACGTAACACCGATGGCGAGCGAATCTCGAGTATGTAGACTCGCACAATCTTCGCCATTGTGAACACGAAATTCCGAAAACGCGACTTCACATCTCATCACCTTCTACAGGGTGAACACTAGAACACAATTGATTGCGTAGCTTGTCAGGTCGCCGCGACGAAGGACTCGTAACAGACGCGAAGAACAGTTGCTTATAAACGCCACGCAACACCGACCACTAATTTGTACGCTAAAGATCGCCCCGCCGAAACCGAAACTAACCGAAAGGTGTGGCCAGCGAGAATCAAGTGGTGCGACTGAAGGAAAAAAGAAGCAGCCGTCATTTCCCGCATTCAATTACACGCGGTAACGACTGTCGACGAGACACCTGGAAAGGTGCTGCCAAAGAAATAACTCGGTTAGCTCGATCCGGGCTCGGATGACGAAGCGGGCCGCGGAGAATGGACAAGCAAAACGTGGCTGCTGTACTGGACCAGTCAGAGAAGTGCGCGAAAAGAAGACGCGGTACCACGCATTTCTTCACGAAAAGACAGCTGAGAACTGGCGGAGCTATCAGATAGCGAAGAAGAGGCCAAAGAAGGCGCGTCGCTTTTGCGAAAGCAGCTCATTTGCTGATATCAGTAAGAAACTCGAGTCGCGCGATGGAAGCGGTACGTTTACCGACTTGCAAAACGCCGCCATCGCCAGACCGAGATATAGAAAAACCCTTCGCATAAATGACGAGAATGGCCACCTCTTAACGGACCGCAAGAAAACACTGAAGCGATGGCGGGACTACTTCGAAAACATCTCAAACAACGAATTTACTCATCACGCCATCCCCTGCGCTCCGCCAGTAACAACGGTCCCGTTCAGAAGATAACCGTGGGAGGAGAATATCACGCCATGAAGAAGATAAATCAGCCAAGCAACTGCCCTACGACTTAGCAGCAGACTTGTCAAAATCAAAATGCTGCAATCCTGCAATGGTTGACGGAGTTCTCAACCGATCGTTGCAGAAAAGAAGCCGCCTGTAAAGCTGGCAACAAAGCACGACGAATTCCTATCTGGAAGAAAGAGGGCAATCCGGAGACTGCACTAGCTATCGTCCAAATTCGCCTGCTTTCGCACAGCATGAAAATCTTTGAGCGATTGTAGATAGCCGTATCCGGGACATCGTCGAGCTGACCGCCAACCAGTGTGCGTTTTGTGCTAGTTGCAGCACTATCAGTGCCAATACATGCCGTCCGCCTTCTGCTAGAAAAAGCATCGCGAAAAACAAAGACCGGTGCACCTTGCCTTCCTAGATTGGAGAAGGCATTCGACCGCGTTCCGCCGACGTTATACGGTATGCCTATGACAGCATTGCGTGCCTGAAGGCTCGTCGAGTGTGGCGCATCCTTTACTCGAGTCTAAAGAGCGAGTGCAAACGCAGCAGGAACATCGATTGATTTTCCATCCCTGTCGGGGACATCAAGGCTCTGCGTTATCCCGCCTCCTATTGTTGTCGTCATGGATGCCATTACGAGAGATCTCCAGAGAGCGCGGCTCATGGACACTCCTTTATGCTGATGCAGTGATGCTCGCATAGCGAAGATAAAAGCTACGCTCGAGCAACAGCGTACAACACTGGTCTGACGTCTAGCTATGTTCGGCGCTCGAGCTGAACGTTAAGAAGACTGAGTACTTGACCACCGATTCGAGTGAGTTAGGCTCTATCAAAAGATCAATGGTACTGAACTCACTCGCTGCAACATCATTCAAGTATGCTTGGATCAGCAATCGCGTCTGACGGCAATCTGTCTTTCGAAACGAATTCTCGGCGTGAATGCAGCTTGGTCGAAATGGCGCTCGAAGACTGGCGTTCTCATGCGTAAAAACATGCCAGAAACTCTCAAATCTAAGATCTATCAGACCGTCATTGGGCCGGCGTATGTGATTCACGGTGCTGAGTGCTGGCCTACGACTAAAGAAGATCGAAAGCACGCTAAGTGTGATGGAGACCAAGAATGCTGCGATGGACAGCCGGAATGACATCGTTTCGGATGTTGTCACACGAGTAGACCACATCCAAAACGGATGTCATCAAGAGCGATTCGGGGTAGTCCAATTGTTCGACAAGTGCGCGAAGCCCGTCTTCGATGGTAATGGTCATGTCTTTCGCGCGAAAGATGACAGTGTCGCTAAGATCGCTCAACCTTGACGTGCCCGGAAAGCGGCCTAGGGGGCACCCGAAGCAGCGATGGCTCGATACATTGCACGTAGACTTGTAGTCAGTCAATATCCACCCCGATCAAGCATTTAATCGGGAAAAGTGGCGTCAACACATAAGAAAAGCGGACCCCGCTTACAAGCGGGACAGACGCGAAAGAATAAAAAGAAGAAGTAGAAGATGTCTAATGAGCAAGACATGTGCCCCGCAGCTTCGTACGCCAATTTGTTCAAAACTTGCGGGGTCACTTAGGCGACAAGTGGCTGAGGTCCACCTTGGAGCCAACTTTGTTTACTTCTCTTGGTTGACGAACATTATGTTTCTAGAGCATATTTTCAGTATGCTGTTGAGACATCGGTGTGGTGTTGAACTGACGATTTTTCCAAACGCCGGGTTGTACCACAAATGTTCAGCTCAACTTTAATCTTATACTATTTCGGCTTTGAGGAAGTTTTGGAGGATATATCGCGGTCAAACTGTCAGAGAGATGGCTTCCTGTAATTGCAAAGAGTCCATTTTCCGTCGTAGATGATATAATGCACACCGAATACTGTAGCTTTTGTTAAAAAAGGCGGAAACGACCCCTGAGAAAACCATTTCTGCTGCACTCGCCCTATGCGGAAGCCACCTGCTCCTCTTTTTCACCTCTCCAATCTTCAGGAGCCAAATTATTTCAATATGCCTACTTCCGGTCCTACTGCTTGCTGTAGCACAGTCAGACTGAAAACCTGGAGATGCTTCTACGGCTCCATCCTTCAGTGTTACTTCAACAGGTCTGAGGAGTACGGCCTCAGAGTTTCAGCTCATCAAAGAAAACTTGCCCAAACCGCTGTGTCGACCCCTTCAGTTCAACATTGCAAAAATCCCAATATAACAAGTGAAACTGAAATTCAAATAACTGGAGGAAAGAGGATAGAATATGATTGCTAATGACATATAGGACTTCAGGACTCACCTAGAGTTTTGGTATGAAAATATTCCAACACGTAAGGCATCTCGAAACCCGCATTACTTCCGAGCAACCTAATATTTACTTGGTTCATTGAAAACGTGGTATCCAGAGGTGTAGGTCAACTTGAGTATTCAGCCTTCGTTGACAATTACTTAACAAAATCTACATCAATATTGACACATTGCAGCCCGCGTGCATCGTCGGATATGCACGTCGAAACTCCCACATCTGACATTTGTGCATCGCCCGGTATGCAAATTGATATTAAGCTCCCCCCATGTCTTTTCTTTTACTTTTGTGAATATAGAAGTCCACTAGTACCTCGAATCCACAAAATACATGGCTGCTCTCCATCTTCAATTTCAAGATACTTTTGGGATTTCAAGTTGCACAACCAGTGTCTCAGTTCGAACCCTCATAAACTGCTTGACAATAAACTCCTATATCTCCTATACTAAATACACTTTCTGATGAGAAACCGAGCAAAAAATAGTAAGAAGCGAAAGAAAAAACGAGAAAAGTAGAACAAAGAATGTACAAAAGCAATACGTTGCCAGCGTAATGGGGGTTGCAGTTGAGACTGTGTGGATCCTGTGGCGAAATATATGGGTCTCGTAGCGAGATATTTGGGTCATGTAGATTGTGACCGTCTCATTCGAGACATTTTGTGGAAATTCCACAAAATGTCTCGAATGAAAGGTTTGTGCATCGCCGGGTATGAATGCAGGTAATGCAGCTATGTCACATGTGTGACAAAGATGCGCCGGAATCAGTGCAGGCGTCAGTGTGTTAACACTTGAAAACCTGTAACACTCCGTCTCTACAGTGCGCTTCAATCATCCATTTGAGCACGACCAGGGCGATTCGGGGATTACCTAGCAGGGTGCCTACTCTCAAGGTTCTTGGATTGGGTGTTTTCGACACGACTTGTCGAATTGTCGGCAATCGGCTGAAAGTAAATTTCCCATAGGTTTTTATTGAATTTAAGCTTGGCCAATTTGAAAGGTTAATTTTTTGCCATCATGCCTTTGCTGAGGCACTCACAGGAACGGTAACGCTGTATCGCTGGCTTTCGAGCAACGGTTTGAGAGCTTTGTTAGCGGTAACCTAGGAAGTCTGGCGCGGACTTGCTGACAATGGTGTCATGGTTTGAGTCACTTCCTCTGGCTTAAGAGAAAAATAGGTACACATCTCCTAAACTCAAGTGCTTACTAGGGCTTGTCCCGAACTGTCTTGATATCCAAAAACAGTAATTCCCATCCAGCTCTCAGCGAGACAAACAGCTCATGTCCCACGAGATGGAAAAACCCACAATGTGCGCTGTCGTCAACATGCTAATAGCGTGGAGTGAGGATCGAAAATGGCAGCATCTGCAGAATATTTGAAACCTTGACGCTCCCTTTCGTCTGGTATGGGCAGGCGTAGGACTATAACTATGTATGTACTATGTATGAATGAAGTATTAATGTTGAAAACCTCACTGAGCTCGAGCGTTACATTATGTTTACGTGGCAGAATATTCTGATGTCGTCCGTGTGAAATGCTATTACGATGTTCCTTAAAGGAGGATTCACGGTTAGAATGAAGGTCGAAGAAAGCGAAACTGACCTAGTTGAGGGACCCACGGACCTCCTGAAGGTGCGAACTGACGCGCAATTTGCATGGAAAAATTTGACCTCGGCGACCTATTATGCCTCAAAGCTGGCGGGTTCGGCGATGTTCGCCCACCGATCATCTGGTCACTCGCCGTGGTTCAATACGTGGCGAGTGATTAGATAGGTGAGAGAGCGTAGTGCTGAAGTGGGCACAGAGATTGTAGTCGCATCAATGCTCGAATCAGCGGGCAAGGAAGGGGTACCATTTCTCGAGTTCTGGGCCGTTTCTCATGGTTCTTCCTTCTTTCGTGTACTACTCACCATCCCTATGGTCAATTTGAAACAGGTTGCTTTTTCATCGTGAATTCGTCCTTTAAATCCATTTTTTCAAAATTCCAGGCCGCCGTCTACAAAATGCCCATTGATCT
>MU868336.1:115792-130220 GCA_036418205.1 Ostertagia ostertagi | reverse complement strand
CTTGGATGTCGTCCGTGTGAAATGCTATTACGAGTTCTTAAAGGAGGAATTCACGATTAGAATGAAGGTCGAAGAAAGGGAAACTGACCTAGTTGAGGGACCCACGGACCTCCTGAGGGTGCGAACTGACGCGCAATTCGCATGGAAAAATTTGACCTCGGCGACCTATCATGCCTCAAAGCTGGCGGGTCCGGCGATCTCCGCCCACCGATCATCTGATCACTCGCCGTAGTTCAATACGTGGCGAGTGATTAGATAGCTGAGAGAGCGTAGTGTTGAAGAGGGCACAGCGATGAGAGTCGCATCAATGCTCAAATCAACGGGCAAGGAAGGGGTCCCATTTCTCGGGTTCTGGGCCGTTTCTCATGGTTCTTCCTTCTTTCGTGTACCACTCACCATCCCTAGGTTAATTTGAAATGGGTTGCTTTTTCATCGTGAATTCGTCCTTTAATCGAGATCGAATCAAGAGGTAGTGATCGCAGTTTAGAGCATAAAATGTAAAAGCCAGCAATTTGATGGGTGTGATGGCAAGAAACAAACCGCGTTGAACAGCTCCAAGGAGAAAGTTCACTCCATCCTCCACAAACACGTTATTGGTTCGCGTTTCCAGCAATCCAAACCAATCCGTTGCGATAGTCACCATCAATGGGCTCAGTTCTACTGTCGTAAGGTTTACCTCAAGTGCAAATATGAAAACCTTGTCAATACTAATGCCAAGGAACACACTGGACCTTTTCCTGCTCGCCTTCAACTAGTGTCCTCTAAATTTTGCCATCGCTCATCAACTTTGGATTGCTTAAATTCTGATATAATAAATAATGTGGACGCTAGGCCGCTGATACATCTTTTAAACGAACGTCCTTTTTAGAACGCTGCACCCTTTGATCCTTTTCGAAGGCTGGAGGCAGGGTTAGTCGAGTAAGTAAGGGTGTTGGGTCCCTGTGCGCATTCAAAGGTTAAAGGCAAGATTCGGGATAAAATAGGTGTGGAAAAGCGTTCAGTTCATGAAGCTAGAGGTGGGAGGTGGTCTATAAAAGAGAAGGAAAGCAAACGAAACCACCGATTACGCCCCGTACAGAGACCTCCCCTATTTCAGCCACATTCCACCTTGGGAGAGAGGCGCGTTGGACGAGTTTCACGAACCTAACTCTAGTTGCTCCAGTGCCAATGACACAGGGTCGCGGTGGGACCGCTGCCTCAAATGCGCCCGCGCTTTTCAAGCAGCAGCCGGTGCCTTTGGCGCGCACTTTCAAGCGGCAAAAGGGGTGCGACAACAACACTTGTCCGCCTGCCTACTACCCCTGGATGGAAGGGCGAGCGCGCCTAATCGCGGAGCGTGCCTTAAAGACACCATCTTTGCTAAGGCAGGTATCAGTTCGCGCAGCAGAAAGAGCTCCAGAAAACGCGTCGGAAGGGAGCCGAGGCTAGCAAAGTGGCAAATGTCAAAGAGTATTACAGAAGCACCAAACGAAATGATGTGGTCTTTAGCATTTGTGTGATATTCGCCTCTGCTTGATAGGATCAGCGATCGAATCATGGTTGTGAAGATAGATGAGCAGGAGGGGCGCTGGAGAATACTACTCGTGTACGCACCGTAAGCCGATTCTCTAGAATACGAGAAATCTTATACGAAATCTGACCAATCGGTGTGACTCCTGTGACCTTCTCACCAAAGCAGGTTATCTAAGTAAATGGCGACGTCAGCAGCGGAAGAAGAGAAAAAAGAAGGGAAAGTGCGGTGGTGGAAGAAGTAGAAGGATGGCTTCGAACGAAATACTGGAATCTGGTTTCTTGGATTCCTGGAATTAATCCAGCAATATTGCAGAGACCGAAGTCATCCTGCAATGGGCCACGAAAGTGTTGGATGAAGAACGACGCGAAGGCAGGGGAGAAGCAGCGTGATTTTGGAGTGGAGAAGTTCGAGTCGTGAGGAAGAAAACCAGAAAGCCCAAAGGAGATCGCTGCCTCTGAAAATCACAAAAGGCTCGCCAAGGCAGCTGTAGCCAACATGAAAACGCGCAATGGACCCCTCATTCGAGACCGGAGAATCGAAATGCAGCCGAATGTGTCTTCAGCCCCACTCGTTCTCAAGTTTTACACTTGCCTTTATGCCGTACTTTAATGTAACAAGAGCGTAGTTCAAAACATAAGAAGATAGCCATCATATATATTTTGTTGATATGGAATCAACTGAGAAGGATAAAACACCTTTATGAAATCCACCGCACTGAGAAAGTTGTTCTGCGTTCCGCCTCCCAGACCAATCAAAAGAACGTTTTGCCAATCTATCGGATCAAACTTCAACGCCTGGAATCAGATTGATAGAAAAGATGATAGAAAAGACTTTTTTAAAACATTACGGAATAAAGAAAACGCGAATCCAGTCCAGTACCTCCATCACAAAACCCATTGCAATCATGAGTCGAGTATAAAAATTATGAACGACCAACTTGTTGACGGACCACTGACGAGAGTTGAAATTTTTCCATGTGAGCTCTGCAAGAATTACCAGAGACCATAAGAAAAATTTTTGTCAGCTACACTATACCATTAGCAACTTTAAGCAATTTTTAAGCAATTTTTAATCACTTGCCAGGATATTTCTCTCTGAATTCGAAACTTGGAGGATTTTTTTTACCATCGCTATACGTAGAAAGTCTATTGGATCGACACCGTAAATTTTCGAAGTGGTCTTAGGAATGGGCATCGTAGTATTCACGAATGACTACTGTCCGCTTTCCCGTCCTTTCCGACTGGCTGGGGAGAAAGAAAAAGTGGCGAAGATTGGAAAGTCATAGTGAGGGATGGCGGTATATTGTGAGCTTAGAACTTTCCACGTGTTTTGGGCGTAGAATTCATGACATCACTACCTTTATGTACATAGCGCGCAAATTGGTCAGCTCTCATCAGGGAGGGATAAAAAAGTACAAAGCATCCGTACTGATCAATCTCTTTTTGGGATGCGGCACGCATACTTCTCGTGCGTAGTGGCAAATGCTATTTCGCTCGGTACAACACCCATTCTCAAAGTGTTTCTTTCAGTTTTTGGATTAATGAACGCTCATATCATGACACATGTTATTTACTGCTGCAAAGAGCAAAAATCACAAGATTCATGGCGGGTCAAACTCAACTGGATTAAATCAATTCATATCAAACGAAGGCAAACCTTGCGGTGTTTCCAGTTCAACGGTTGAAACACTGAATCGCTGAGATTCCTTGTAAACCAAGACCCGTTGGACAATCAAACTGAAAAGTTATGTATGAGCTTTGATTTTGTGGCATACCGCACGACGACTTCTGAATCAATCCTTTCGTTAGGTAAGATACGAGCTGTCCGCCGGAACTACACATGATCCGTTCTCGCAAAACGAATACACGCAGCAAGTGGAGTCTCGCTATTAACGCTTGAACCGCTTTGATATTTCTTTCCGCAACATGCGGTGTGCCTGCGTCCCCCTATGTGGTTTGCCCTTTCGCGTATTCTTTCTCTTCACAGCAAATCTATCCTCCCTCAGTACGGTCGACTTCGCAAATAAGGAAGACTCCTATTTTGGTGTTCTCACTGTTTTTTTTTTGTTTTTTTCACTAGCTGTTCATGTTCATCTGCAACGGTCACACCATTATGATCGTGGGATGTTCCTTTAAGGACTACCCTATTGGTCATTGTGGTCTGCATATACAAAGGACAAAATATAAAATCTGAGTGGAATTAAATCAAAATACTAATTATTTAACAATATCACTGAGTTGAAAGCAGTATGTTTTAAAACGAATTCGAGATATTCTCAGGGAAAACTTCAACACTAGCAGAGCGTCAAGGGCGCAGGGAGATTTCATTTGACAAGCAGGAAACGGAAGTGCACTGGGAGGGGCATGTGCCTTACTTGTTGTTCTCCAATATTGGGCGGTCTTCTACCGAGAAACACAGATCTGTTGATTCCTCACAATACGTCTCTATCAGTCGTCGTTCCTTAAAGTATTCGTCGGTCGTCAGACTTTAAGGAATATTTCGTAGAACATTTACCTCTTTGAGAATGAAGCTCTTAATGTCCTTGGTTTTCCTTCCCTCTGTAATTGTGACTGTTGGGGTGGTCTGTGTGCTAGAGCTGCCTCTATACAGTATTCCCACATACTGAAACGAAATGCTTTCTCTGCTCTCAAGTGTTAAAGCGTCGCTTTTTTGAGAATTAGGATCGACCCTTTTCGAAGTCGTCTATGTTTCTGTTGGGTCATAAAGAGCAGCCGCTCGTCAAGAATTGTCACAAGAAGAGCATCATCTAATCTGAAGGACGGACCACCAACCGTATGCCACCGGGAGGGCAGTTTCTAAAGGCAGAGAGCTAATGATTGGTTGGCAGAGAGCTAATGGTGGTTCAGCTGATCATGTGAAGCCACCGATCTCTAACTTTTCCGCACTTTCCAGTCATCGCGCTACACGATGTATTGGGCTGATGTAGTCCTCAGGATGATTAGTATATGTATTGCCGTAATTTTCGCGACGTTTTTTCGTGGTTCAGGTGGAATCTGATTGCATGTCATCTCACGAGCGCTCCAATATGTAACCTGTCCATGTTACCCTTGTGATGATTTGAAATGGTAGCAAAATTATTTGCTCGTTACACTCATATACATAAATATACTCAGTGGAGCCTGAGACTCTTTATGCTTCACCAAGAATTGAGGCGGAAAGGCTACCAGCAACTCTGGTTGTGTACGATAGGTGACAAAGGTAGCGTCTGCGGGATTAAGTAAAAGCTGTTAGAGCTTTCCGATTCTGAAGATCCTGAGATCTATGAAACGATCCTTGAAATTGCTTAATTGTCAGAGTGGTTAGCGTTGATGAATAATACTTCAGCTATCCTTACACCAAATGCACGGGCGTTTTGAAATAACCCTACGCAGCTTCACAGCTTGTGCGGCATAGGACATGAGTGTGTAGTTGTCACGAGTTTAAGTTCTGCGACTAGATCTCTGTATCGCATTTGTAATAAAGACACACTAACGTAAGGTCCATCCTGGATGACTCTCGCAAATGGAACTTAAAGAAATCCTTCGCGGAAAAATCATGATTCTATTTCAGCCATAAATCACTGGCTTGAGACTCATTATCCACGATAAGAATGAAAAGAACAGAAATATTGCTTTCGAAATTAAAAATCGAAAGGGCTGCTACGCGTTCAAAGTGCCCGCCGGACATCTTTCACAAATGCTGGCGACGGGATGCTTCCACTTGGTTCTTGGAGTGCCTTCACTAGAGAAACTCTTTCTGGCCTTCTGCTTTATTGCATTCACATCTTACACTTCTACTCCATCCTATTCTATCGATCGATTTGTCTCTACTCTCCGAAATCGCGCGCTTTAACCCGATTCTTTCATTGCGTCGCCTGATACGTAGCCGGCCAAAGGCCAACTTCTTTCCATGCCTCGCCTTTGGCTCCGCCCGAATTACCTTCGATTGTCCATAGAGTGTAGTTTTTGTACGTTTGTTTCTCTTCGGAAACCGAATCTTCATGCGTGAAACTTTGTGTGCTGTTTCCAGTGATCACAACTGACACATTCATGTCAAGAAAGAATGCAAGAATTTTCCGCGAAGGATTCCTTCAAGGTCAAGAAGCATTTTGAGCGGAACGAGTGTGCGGAACTTGTCGAACAATGTTTTTCAACTCTGAAGATGCAAAGAGATCTGCTGTGATTCACAGATATTCGCAGTGCATTGCGATACGGCAGAATTTACCTTCCTGCTTGTTTTGAAATGAATACACATCCCACAATCAGGCAGATATGGTTTTTGCACTGAAACATGAAAACAAAAAGCGGTGCAGGAGAGGGGGCCTTCAGATAGAAAAAGCAAAAGAAAGAGAATAGTGGAACAACGGAAATAGTGGAACCGAGGGTCTCTTTGTGACCACTGGGCGTCAAGAACAACGAGATAAGAGAAAGCTGGTAGCGAGTGAAACGCAGACATGGTGTTGCGTGATCTTTAATAACATTTCCAAATAACACTGGAACGGCACCTTTTCTTCCCCTATGAAAAGCTTTAGCCTTCTTGTGCAATATCTTGAGTGATCTAACTTAGTCACAGATGTGCCTTTAGGCTCCTTGGACGAAAATTAAGGTTTATGTACAGAAGTATAAGAAAGCTTTCAACGTACCAAGGCTAGTCCTAATACAACAATATGCCACCAAAACCTTCTTAGATGAACCAGCATATTCTGAAAAAGATTTGACAGGCAGCAATGAGTAGCCCAAGGAACTCGCATAATCGTCATCAGTAGAGTACATACGAGCACGAACTTCGGAATTTTCACTTAGCGTTCACACATCTAATTTCAGTACCACATCTTGAGAAACGTCAAAGTGTTCAAATGCATTCCCATGAATCTTCTATGAATTGTGACTACACTGGGAACTTCACTAAAGGCAACTCGACAAGTGAATTAGACTATTCCTCAAGTGCAGCTTATCCTCATGGATCACCAATAAGAACTCAATGGCATCCAACTTGTAAGGCCAAATTTCCAGTTACCCCATAACAAAATCTTATTGCTTCTTCGAGGTCGCAGTTGACACACACATGGTCTCGGAACGCTTCTAGTATGTTCTCTGCGGGCGGAAGTGGTGTAGTGGCAAGTGGCACGCTTACCACGCGAGCGGTCCGGGGATCAAATCCTGGGTCGTGAGTCGCCCGGGCCAACCAAGCCTTCCATCCCTCCGGGGTCGGTTAATTGGTACCAGACTTGTCTGGGAGGATAAAAACACTGACTTGTACATCGGCTGGCCCCCGCAAGTCATTGTATAGGCCACATCGCATTCAAACGCCACTACGAATGTACAAATGGAAGTAGAATGCGTGCCGCATCCCAAAAAGGGATTGATCAACGGCAAATGCTTTATCCTTTATCTATGTATATAGTATGCTCCTTCAATTTCCTTCCGGCATGTCGAATATTGCAGAGCAGTAGTGAAACCTCCACCATTCCATTGTATCTCTAAGGAAAAGTTCACGAATGCCAAATAGTTATAATTACGAGAATAACATTCGAGGTCAGGCCCAAATGGGTAGTCAGATTTCAAAGTTGCAATAGTTTTTTGCATACAATTCCCTGAACCGTAGCTTTCTCATCTCCGTCTGATGGATGTTGTTTTTAGCTAATACGAAACGGGATTATAAATCACTAAATCGAAATGGAGGCGCTACTGAAAAGAAGTATTGAAAAATGTGTAACGAATGGTGCACTTCATTGAACGATCAGGAGGATGTTCGTGACTGAGCTCACATGATCCAGGGGAGCTCTCTAGCGTTTGCTGAATAGCTCAAGGTCTAGAATACATGGGGTAGCAATGACAACGCCCCAACATGATTATCAAGCCCAGTAGTGAGTGTGACTGAACATCCAACCTTCCTCACACCACATTAGTTTTCGTAGACGTATGAAATATGAGAAAACCACTATCGATCCAGTGGCTTTCAAGAAACCTATCGTCAGAAAGACCCATTATAGAACGGTTGGGCTCGGCAGAAATCGGTGTGTGTTTAGCAGATCGAAATTTGCAAGCATGGCGCCTGGTACTATGTCATATTCTAGTCTTAACAAGAATGGCCACTATGTTTCCAGCTTAGCATCAGTTGAATTATCCCACAAGGCCAGAACGTGGTTATCTCCTTCACTGCCATGTCGAACTAGAGTTCATAACTGATGCGCGGACGGGCGTGTTAACGTTGTTTTAGCAATGTCCAGTTCTGGCCCACAAGGATGGGGCGCAAATATTTTGCCATCATATTGTAATTATACTGCACTTGTAGCCTGCGCAAGCAATCCTCTTCGTCAGCAACTTCTGTCAACTTTATGGTCGAACACCCTAAAAGCATTTGACTTATGTTGATCAGTAACGAACTATCTTGCTCAGCGTGATCTTTTTGAGAGATTGCATCTCCTTCTCTGTGCATTCTCCTTTCATAAATCCAGAGCTGTTTCTCAACAATAAGAATTAAGCGTAGCTCCCACTGTGATAACAACAGGATGGGCATAAAATGTACATTAGGGATTATGTGTTGAACAGTACGTTAAGGAAAACCAAGAAATTGTAGGCTTGCGGCCGCACAGAGGGTGAGTTCGTGTGAGCGAATTTGTTCAGTTGGTAATATAGAGCTTTAGCGAAGGGCGCAGATGCCTAGATCGCCCGACTCGGAATAACGCGACGATGGATCGATTCCTCGTGGTAACAAATTTTTGCATTTCGAGTTGACGTGCCAAAATTCGCGCAAAATGGAGTTAGAACCAACCAGAACAATCAGAACTCCATTTTGCGCGAATTTTGGAACGTCAACTCGAAATGCAAAAATTTGTCACCAAGAGGAATCGAACTAGGGACCCCCTTTTCTGGTATTCAGAGGGCCGTTCAGGAAAAATTAAACATGGTTCTGTGGTTCCCGCATCTGCCCCTATATCATGCAAAAGACCGTTTTCAAAAAGCTTCGTCACGCCCTGAAAGACCTTCCTGGTAAGGTCTGATAACAATGATCGCTCTCTCGTCCTTAACTCGTTGGTATCTGCGCTCCCTCATCCGTAGAGTTCTCTCGCTGATCGTTTCTCCTTTGTGCTCAGTCTCTCATTGCCTTACCACAAAAGCAGTGAGCCCTTAACTTGTGTGTGCAATTGTAAGCAAGCTACATATGTTGTGCAACAGGATGTTGGCTGATGCCACGGTGAAACGTGAACGCGGTCTGCAGAAAGCTGCCTACAAAGAACCCTAACCATGGAGTTGGGCAGATGCTTTGCACTGGAGCAAATTCTGCAAAGTTGCTCTGTTCCCTATGCCTCGGTTACGAGGCATTGCTTAATATTCTGATCCAGGTGAGGAGAGTGAGGAAGGGCGTGTCCCAATTCAGTAAGGATTATTTCAGCAACATTGCCGTCTGGAACTTCTGTGTGCTTTTTTTCACGATCGCTCAACGTTGCCTTCATTTGAACTCTTTTCAGTCCCACATTGTATTTCTACCAGTATAAGTCACCAACATGAGAATCCGGGCAAAGCAGGACCAAAATCATAAACCGATGACTTATGATCTGGGTGGGATAATTTGTCCCCCTCAATAAATCTTTGGCTGTTGAGAATTGCTGCAAAGCAGTGTGGATGCGTTACACAACTAGTGGCAATTGAAGACACAACTTAGCCTCAGTTCCATACCTGCACTCAGTTGTTTCTCTGTCTGCTTCAATTGCTCTGCCGAGGTGCAAACTCGTCATTGAGCATCTATTTCACGACTCAGACTTCTCTGGCCCTTTGGGAAACACCTCGCCCACCCATTCACTTCTATTCGGAATCATCCACTTGTATGCTACTTGTCTCACAAAATGAATAGCTGGACCAGCCGGCGTGCAAGTCAATGTTAGTCCTTGCAGAAAAGACTGGTACAAATTAACCGGATCCGGCGAATTAAAGGCACTGGCGGCTTGACTCGGGGTTTGATCCTCTGCCCATGCATGTGGTGAGCGAACCCACTTGCGTTGAGCCATTTCTGGCAACGGAGCAGATTAAGTTGCCAAATAAGTGTTGAAGCAAGAACCAACAATAAGTACCCCTTAACAATAATTCGTCAAAGTTGCGCTCTGCAGTAATAGGAAACTGAAACTAAAGAAGCCTTCGAGAGATGTAGAACCGTGAATATAAACGATCTTTTGTCTCTCCAAATGAGTTGTGGCAGTTTGAATTGACGCCGATCGGAAACTGTTATGTGAAAAAATAAACTGAGATCTCGAAAATGTTCCTAATTCTCATGCATGTGACAAGGAGTCTGAACAAATAAGCTGAATTAAAAGAGCGGACGGTTTTGAGTGTCGACAATTAAACACACCATCAAAGAGTCAATGAACGTGCATCGTAGTGCAGAATCCCTGAGCGCTAATTACAGCTGTTTACACAAATCTGCACATACTAAACCCTTCCATCACGGAAATGCAAATACAGGATACACATTCCACTAAAGGATTTGAGTGGAGACTTTACCATCCTGTTTTCTGTTTTTTTCCCCTCAGAGTATTTTAAAGCCTCTCAAAAGCAGAGATCACTTTAGAGCAATAAGGGTTTAACATGCGGCCTTATGGCTAAAACAAGCAGTTCACGGCAAGTAAAATGAACAAGGCCACATTGGACGCTGGCGACCTTTTCTGCCCAAGAATTTTTCTGGTTTTGCTGAATCCATTCTATTCATGCTACAGTAGGGTGCACCATTCGACCAATCGAGCGTACGTTGGCAGTCTTAATTGATGAGCTGTAAATGTCATTTAGATTGGTTGAATGTCAGTGTATTTTTTTGCTAAGGGGTGTTAAAAAGTCGCATTTGCTCTCCAGTTTTCTCTATTTCTTTATTTAGTGACCCAGAGAAGGATACAGAACGCTTCAGAATCCGGTAGCATTCCATTCAGTATTGGGTCGCCATTTGAGCTTTATTTACAAGCTGAAGGATATGGCTACGTTTTCGCCCCCCCCCCCTGTTTCATGGAATGAGTTTATTAAGTCATTATAGTGCGTACCATGCTGAGAACTTCAGAACTGTGCATGCGCACAACAGCAACTAGTAAACTACATCCGGTGAAAATGTAGTTCGGGAGGCCACTCATATATAATCAACCAGTTTAGCTCCGCACGCAACCGCGCGCATCACATGGTAGGCTTTAGTGAAACTGGACAACTTGCAGAATATTAGGTCACGTGGCTGAGAAACTAACAGTAAGATGTTTGGAAGATGTGTCACATGAATGTTCAAAGGTTGTCCAATTTTCGCTGAAGATTGTAGCGTAATGCGCGCAGTAGCATGCGGAATGAAAATGTACTTATCATGACTTCGTAAACATTTAGCATTGATATCGAGCTCGGATGATTTAGCGGTTTATAGAATTTCCACAATTGAAGAATCGGTGTGTAAGTGAAATATAACCAATCAATCAGCATCTAACCATGATGGAAATTGGAAATATGATGGAAATTCGCTATTGGTCCAAGTCCAGATAGTTGAGCAGCTCAACTTTCTTTGCTTCTTTAGATGAAAGGGTAGGAATGGAACATATTCACGTGCTAGGGACCTGGTTTAGTTCAACTGAGTGCACGCTCAACTGTCGCTACTTTTATCAGTACAGTTGCCGCTCATACCACTTTCTGTCACCTACATTCAACCCTCGCCACCTTGATCGCTTGCCAGTGATAATTGCAACGAAGTTGGAGAGACCTGCATTCAACGCTCTTATCATTCCTTGTCATTTGTTATCAGTTCATACTGTTCGCAATCGGTGTCCCGGTCCCAACCTCCAGGCAACGTGTAGGAGCTAATATTTACTGTCACCACGAAGGCTGCAACGAAATTAGCAGTACTCAAAATCCTAACTTCCTTATCAACCGTTATCGCTTGTTATCACTTTTGATCATCCACTATCCGTGTTCCCGTCCCATCCCCTATACCACATGTGAGAGCCAAGGTTCCAATGTAACCGCAAGGGCCGCAACGAAACTGGTGGTATCCACACTTTGACGCCCCTTATCAGTTCTTATCAGTTGCTACCACATTCGTTCACTCAACTTCTTGGTCCCCGCCTCACCCCACATATCATACATGAGTGCAAACTCTCCACCGTCAACGCGAACGGCGTAACGAAATTGGTGACATCAACATTTCGACGTCCGTTATCAGCTCCTATCAGTAGTTATCACTTCCCGCCACCCATCATCAGTGTTCACGCCCACCCCCTATATATCCTAGAAGTTTGAGCGCTCTGGGTCCAAAGGGAGTGAAGTTATGAATTTCCGGTCAGACACACACACACAACCGCTTAGCCGATTATATACAGGGGTGGCCAAAAAAAAGAGACACTTTGCATGGGGCCTAATCCAGGGCGGAATACGTCGCACAGATTAAAGCAGCGGGAGTATGTCAGTGGGTAAATTAAACCAAGAATGTTGCTTGATGAAAAGAAGTAAGAACTCGTTTAGTTCCTATATCGGCATCAGAATATGAAGCCGTCTGCCACTGCGGACGCGCTCAAGAAGACTTATGGGATATCAGTTGGCCACAAGCAGCTTCGCAACTTCCTCAATCGAGTAACTCACGGACAGACTCCTGGACATCGTCGCTCGGATCTGGAAGACCGCTGACGTCGTGCAACTCCGACAGCTATGGTTTACGATATCGTGGGTGACGACCCGACCCTTGCTGCGACCCTCATCGTCAGGCGCACTGGAATTCCACGGACGTCGGTTTGACGCATTCTGAAGAAACGAGGGTTCAGACTGGTGTCCAAGGTCAGCTCCTCGATGTCCGCGGCTTGTTTAATCATCACTCTTCAGGTACGGGTCCACTGCCTCAACGACAAGCAACGGAAGAATCGCGCGGAGTGCTGTGAGCGTCTCCTGCCGAAAGTCGACGAAGTCATCACGCTCTACCAGCCAGCGTGGTCTGATGGTTTGGACGGGTGCCTCATGGAATGGAAAGACGGAGCTACTGTTCGTGGAGCCTGGGTTGAAGATAAATGCCGACTACTATATCAGGCAGCTCAGAGACGACATTTTGCCGTCATGCAGCAGTCTGTATCGTGATGGAAGATTTGTGCTGCAGCAAGACCGGGCACCGGCACATGCAGCTCGGAAAACTCTCGCCTTTTTGGATTCGGTGGGAGTTGAATACCTCAAGAAAACAGAATATCCAAGTGCATTACCTGACCTCAACCCACTCGACTACAGGGTGTGGGCAGAACTCAACAGGACTGTCTACGAAGGCAGAGAAGTTGCCGATCTCGCCGACCTCAGACGAGGCACCGAGTTCGAGTGGCAAAAGCTTCCGATCTCGTTCGTGCGGAAGGCCATCGAGGAATTTCGTGATCGTGTGCAATGCGTTGTTGATTTTGCAGGTGGTAATATTCAGTCAGAATTCAATAAAGTTTGATTACTTCAGTGTTAAAAGCCGAGCAATGCAAGTGTCTCTTTTTTTGGCCAACCCTGTATAGTAGGATAAGGAGTTGCGGAAAGGCTCTCATATATAATCGAAGCGTTGAAGGCACTAAGCACTGTCTTTTCGAACTGAGGCAGCGGTCTGCGATCCCTACAACTCACCTTTGCCCTTATCGTATCATTCTATATCAAAGGGGCCGGTGGCCGCTGCCTTGCTCACTCTCCGCGCTTTCGCGATCTTTACTACATGGCCGGAGCTCAAGGTGAAGTCGAAGGAGAACTTCGGCAGCTGGTTGGCTGAGCTAGGACTGCTATGGAAAGCCAGACCCTGTCCTAACTGTGGATGTACACGCGTCACGAAGCAGGGGAATGCTAATGATAAAGGAAGGCGTTGGAAATTCGAACGCTTTAACGTCAATGCCGCCAACCAGGGATTCCCTACAAAATTTGATACATGAAAGACACTTTTTTCGAGATCTTACATAGCGATGGCGAGGTTTTCCTAGCCAGCTATCTCTTTGTATACGAGCTAGGACTAATTAGAGACATGGCGCGGTTATTTTGTCTCAGCATTCGTGGCAATTTTCCTCATGATCCACATAACTTCAGAGGAGCTTACTCTAATGGAAAGACTTTTTTAACGCACTTTGTTTTGCTCAGGTTCGAAGCGATTGTGTTAGTTTGCAGAAATGTCTGAATATTGTAAATGATAGTGTTTAGTGTGAAAAGCAGCTTGGATTCCATATTTTTTACGAGGATATGAAACATGAAACATGGACACTGTAAATAAGATAGGACAGTTTCTGACGCGTTGTTATGGAAGTTTTTCAGTCCAAGCTTGTCATGTAGAACTTGTGAACCTTAACAAATTTCAGTTGAGATCCTCCAAATATGAAAAACAAATCTTCAGCCGTATAAAAAATAATTGGTAGGTTAGGGTAACAGTAGACAGCAGTCTAAAGTTGGCCTCTAAACACTTTCTTTCCTCTTAATCTCGTTTTGGCTACTTTGATGTAGTGATTCGTCACTTTTTAGGTATCTCCCTTTGTGTCAAACGGATCAACGCTGGATTCTGGATGGGCTGTTACGAGAGAAACCTTAGAGAAATGAAATCCACGTCATGTTGATGGAAAACCTCCAAGTAAGGTTGCGCTACTGTTTTCCTCATCCTCTACATCGCTTATTGAATTATCCCTACTATATATAATGCGCTAAGTCTGTCTGTCTGTCTGTCCGTCTGTCACGAAATTCCGTATTAAGCGGACAACAACCTACTGGGTCCAGGTCAAGGATGGGTGTACCATATCTCGAGAAGTAAAAAACATACATTACCTAAGCGGAGCCCCGCCCACAGTGGGCGTGGCGTGCGTCGAAATGAGTGGTACTGAGGACCATGATTTCAAATTCAGTCACAAAACAGCCTCGAGACTGGGGACAAAAGTGGGCATAGGTGTGCGTTGGTAATCCAAATTGAATTGAGGAGACC
>MU868336.1:79507-115177 GCA_036418205.1 Ostertagia ostertagi | reverse complement strand
TAGGACAGTTTCTGACGCGTTGTTATGGAAGTTTTTCAGTCCAAGCTTGTCATGTAGAACTTGTGAACCATAACAAATTTCAGTTGAGATCCTCCAAATATGAAAAACAAATCTTCAGCCGTATAAAAATAATTGGTAGGTTAGGGTAACAGTAGACAGCAGTCTAAAGTTGGCCTCTAAACACTTTCTTTCCTCTTAATCTCGTTTTGGCTACTTTGATGTAGTGATTCGTCACTTTTTAGGTATCTCCGTTTGTGTCAAACGGATCAACGCTGGATTCTGGATGGGCTGTTACGAGAGAAACCTTAGAGAAATGAAATCCACGTCATGTTGATGGAAAACCTCCAAGTAAGGTTGCGCTACTGTTTTCCTCATCCTCTACATCGCTTATTGAATTATCCCTACTTTATATAATGCGCTAAGTCTGTTTGTCCATCTGTCTTTCCGTCTGTCAAAATTCCGTATCAAGCGAACAACAACCTTCTGGGTCCTGGTCAAGAGATTGGTGTACCATATCTCGAGATATAAAAAACATACAATACCTGAGCGGAGCACCACCCACAGTGGGCGTGGCGTGCGTCGAAATGAGTGGTACTGAGGACCATTATTTCGAATTCAGTAACAAAACAGCCTCGAGACTGGGGACAAAAGTAGGCGTAGGTGTGCGTTGGTAAGCCAGGTTGAAATGGGGAGACCCACCCTCGATGGGCGGGGTGTTCTCTAAAAAAGCGATGCTCAGTGAAAATATTCATTACTCGGTTAGGAGAAAGCCTACACAGCAGAAGAGAAATTAGTGCAGGGGAGCAATGCCTAAGGTATTTCCAGAACACATGAAGTGAACGGAGGCCCGCCCACAATGGACGGACCGTGTCGTGAAGCGGATAGCGTTTTCTACAAGAGCTCATAAATCGGCTCTGAGATGACTTAGAGACCGGAGAACAGCGGACATAGGTCAGGAGGGGAGGGAGAGCTAAACGTCAGGCTGGCCGTGGCTTAAATCAGAGTGGGCGGACTTTGCAACCAGCCTCATAACTCGGTTTTGGGAGTCCCGGAGTCTGGGAAAAAAGCGTATAAGGGTTGGCAGAGGGATAGGGGGTCAACTACTGTTGGTGGGCGAAGCATTCGTTGAAGTGGGCGGAGTTTGCCACGAAACTTCATAACTCGGTTCCAATAAGTTCCGGAGATGGGAAAAAATAGAAGGAGGTTAGGGAAGAGATGTTAGTCAATTGATATCGGTGGGCGAGGCATGCACCAAAGTGGGCGGGCTTTGCCACAAAGATACGTAGCTCGATTTCATCCCCTACAAGATCTCATAATTCGGCTGCGTGATGACTTAGAAAACTGAAAAACTGTGTATAGAAATGAGAGGAGGAGTAGAGGTTGAGAATGAACGCTGGGCATGGCACACCCCGAAGTGGGCGGAGTCTGCCACCGCTCTCACGATCTCGGATTCCTAGAAGTCTAGGCGACCGGGAAAATGTGGACAAGGGTTGCCGGAGGGAAAGGGGTAAACGCGTATTGGTGGCTTAAGCTTGCACCGAAGTGTGCGGGGTTCGCCACGGAAACTCATGACTCATAACGTCTTCTACAAGACCTCATAATTGTGCTCCGAGATGACTTAGAGACCTGAAAAAAATATGCATAGAGGTGAGAAGAAGTGTAGAGGTTGAGTGTGAACGCTGGGCATGGCACACCCTGAAGTGGGCGGAGTTTGCCACTACTCTCACAACTCGGTTCAAAGAGGTCTAGGCAACCGGGAATAATGTGGATAAGGGTTAGCGGAGGATATGGGGTCAATCGATTTTGTCGGGCGGAACGTGCCTGAAAGTAGGTGGAGTTTGCTACGAAATTAACAACTAGGTTCTTAGAAGTCCCGGCGACCGGGAAAGGGGACTAAAGTTAAAGAAGAAGGGCACAGAAGCTAGCAGGGTGAAATGCGATTAGTGCATCGAAGTGGTTAGCGCGAAGATCCGCTATGGCACTATGAAATATTGGTAGTGTACCGAGAAAAGTTTGAGAATACACGCCGTTCCAATCCACATCGCCGCAAAACTGTGTGATGCACGCGAATGCGTGCGCGGCTAAACTGGTTATTGATGATGTAGTTTCTTCATTTTCAATGCATGCTTACTTTGGCATTCACACATACACTAGACGTGGGCCCTTTACCACGGCAATCCCAGTTGGGACACATGAAAAATTCAAAGAGTTTTTTGTCCCTTCAACCCCTTGAGGGAGGATTAAATAGGGCCCAGATACCGCAACGAAAATATCTGCAGCACGACTGCGCAAACAAGTCTGTGATTAATGTAGTGCATTCTTATGGGGAAGCTAGGCACCGTTAGGTCCTTCACAATTTTGGGATTTGACGATTTCTTGCATCGCTGAATTTATACGTATTCAGGTCGCTTTTTATTAATTTCTGATTCCTTTGAAACGTTGTGTGGTTGGACCGGGCCACGCTGTCTCGGGCCGTCGCAGCAGCTCGTGGTCGAGTCCGCGCATTTGCCCATGGCCGAGAACGACTATCTAATTCTGATGATATGTCTCCCTTACAGGGAACGGGGACCCAACCCGCTGGGGACTACTGCATATAGTCCAAAGAAACTGCTTTTAGTGTATGCAACGTTCCGCACTATGCAGAGTACGCATGCTTGTACTTTTGTTAAACTCCAGTAGCGAAAACGTTAGATACAAGAGCGTTCGATGAAATTGTGGCAAGCTTCGTTCGGAAGGAGCTGAAGACTTGGAGTTTTCCAGCTTCCCTAATTTCATTCCAATCTGCGGAAATTTAACGAAATTCGGAGTTGATGTACTAGGAATGACCGAATCTTTTCAGAGCCTGCTGTTTTTGAAGAGCCAGCGGAGTGGAGCACACATCTGATGTTAAGAGTCATCGTCGGTGAAGTGCCTCAGTGCTTTCTCCCAGCTGTTCACCGGGTTTCGTGCCTTCCAATCCGGCATGAGGTGTTCTTCAGGCAAAGCTGCAGAAGGAGAATGTCTCGCGGAATTCAATGATACGAATGGAAACGATGAAGGATGGTGAGTGTTACCATGTTTGATTGTTTCCTATAATTTTCCAGTTCTAATTTGTAATTTGTTTCGTTTTACTATGTCTTACTGCTTTTCATAAGTTTATTGTTTCGATTTTTTTCGAAAAATTCCACTTTGTACCTTTCACATTTCAACGAAATGTTGAATTTATCGCTGACATCGAATATGCAGTAGCGGTAGAAAGTGTTCGCCGAAACCATTTTTCGTGCTCTATTTTTCTCATTAGAGCAATACGCTCTAAAGATTCACATGCTATGCTTTCTAGTGTTTTTATACCCTTTATAGTTGAATATTCAACGTACTCACGAGCAAAGTCTCGAGATTACCTTTGACGTTTCCTGCCAGACGGAAAGAGAACTACGTGAAACCGTTTTGGCAAACACTTTTGACCGCTACTGTAGATCATGCATTTGAAATGGCGTTCCATGTCCCATGACCCCCATTCAGACCAGTCCAACCCTGCACTGTGCCGATGTTGGCAGTTATTTCTCCCTCCATTTTGCCTTTAATTAATTGGCACATGTTTTCTCTGGAACACATTCAACGGTCTTACTCAGGAAGGTAGAGGGGCATTTTCATTTCATTCGTTTTTTTGTGTACAGTTAATGCGCGCATACAATATTATTAGGTTGTCCCATAAGTTCGTGCCGTTTTTCTGCACCTCACACCGCAACTTTGTGCAAGGACTTCTGAATCTAACCAGCTAGGCTACGAAGAGTCTTGAATGTAAGCGACCTATACCCAAATCATTCCCCAAATCGGGATACATCGCCCTGTCCTTGTTCACCGTGCGGTATCAGAATGGTGGCACCTGCTCTGTTCTGGAGGCTACAGCATGGAGAAAATCATAATGTAGGAAGGCATTCGGTGTCTGTTTTGATCCTGCTGTGCTATTGCATTAATGCCCAACCGGTACGAGTCGTTTGCTATGCGATCACCACATTCAGACATTCCACGTACAGTTTCTTGCAAAAGTTGAAATTTGTATGCGATAGTGATCATCGCCCCACACCCTTACGGGATGATGCACATATCGTATTTACCACACGTGATGCTTACCAAGGAACTGCTGTCATTAGCAGAGCCAGCCTTAGCCGCGGTTATCGAAGGATAATTTTGTTGTGACGGTTGAATTAGAGTTTAGAATTGAGCGAGTAGGCAGCATTGCAGCGAATTTTTCGAAATGAAGCGTGTGATCTGTGGGCATGTGTTGTAAGTGGAAGGGAGGTACACTCCGATGGCCAAATACCAACATGACCCCGTAAGTGTCCTAATCAATGGCCGGTCAACAGGACAGTGAGAGCGCACGTTTTTTTTGCTGAGTCCATGACGAGACCGAAGTTAAAAATTTGTCATATTTACGTTGTACATGCGGTAAGTGAAACACATATGACCTGCTCGTGGGCAGTCAGTGAAAGTGAACAAGCTCAATACTCCATGGCGGAAATAGCGTTAGCCGAAGATCTTCGATTTTCCCATTTTTGTGATCGTGGTGCTGATGGCCGGACAGCGTCTGTAACGGACGGAGACATACCTAGACATCTGGTAGATGTCTCGACCAGGATGGCAGAAGTTTGGACTGCATCAATGAGTCTACGTTAGGGGTAGTGCTTCGATCACATCCCGTGATGTGAGCAGGTTCCTCAACGATGCACTGAAACGCTACTATGTAAAGGCCAGTCACAGAAGAGGTATGAGAACAGGTTTCTACCAAAGCGTGTTTTCTGAATCCTGCTGTAGGTTGAGTAGTGCATGTTGGCGCTGACGGTGATGAACGTTCAAGAGAACCCAGGAAGCTAGCAGGAGACGCTCAGGAATCCGCGGGAAAAGATCTAGATAAGGAGTCGACCGATTCTTGCTCGGAAGTGGTTGGTTGTAATGGGAGTTGGAAAAATAGTTATAGAATAAATGAATGTACAGAGTGCTAACTACCTAGAGGCTAACAATGTCCCCGACGACCAATCTTCTGAGGATTCGGATTCCTCCTCGACAGGTTGATCCACCTATGAGCCCTTGCTCCAGGCCACTAAACCAGCTGTACTCGACCAGTGTTTCCTTGTGAAAGGGCTACAATTGATGCAGCTGTTCCAGTTCTGTCCCCAATGTGACAAAAATTCAGTGAAACGGAGCTTGTAGGCGTGGGCACTGCTGCGCTTCTAAAATTTGTTTGTATACGATGCGACCCTTTCACTTCATCCGTAAAACGATGGGAGAGTCAAGAGCGCACTGCCTCTCATCCGAAAAGTCACTGAGGGAAAACGTAGCCGCTGTCGTTGCTGCCATAATTACCAGACTGGGCTACGCTTTAAGTCATGAAATTATCAGTATGGGGCTGCAGAGGCATGAAGAACACACGTTCAGGAGCTACAACGATGGCGCAGGAATTAGGAATGGCCATATTTTCCAAATCTTTCCATAGGAAGATTTGTGGACAAACCCTGCTATTGAGCACCTTTATCAATGCCACCAGAGGTTCGTGCCGAATGAGGTGCGGGCAAGTTACGGGGTAGCTGCGCGTGGTCGTGAGATCACTAGTAAGTGCTTCTTTCCAGTGTCTTTTCCAACCTCTGAAATACCGGTATACATGTATGTTTTCAGGAGAGTCATTTCTCCGTTGAAAGTTGTGCCGAGTTTATTGAAGCTGAAAGAACCTCGTTTTCTTCGGAATAAAACTTTGAAAAACACCCGTAACAGTTTTGAAAAACTTATGTGTCGTGACGCTTGCTGAATCTATCTCCTGTGAAGCTCATGACGGATGAAGCTCTGAATGTTTCCATGCCAAGGTGAGGTGATCTTGATCCCGGGGTCCACCACATCCTATCGTTAATTTTTAAACAACGCTGGTGAGCTTACTTGTGGATTTCGAAGGTGTTCAAACCTTCCATGGGCATCTTTTTGGCTTCACAGGAGATGGTCAGGCCTCAATATGTGATGATGACCTAATTTATGAGATCATGAAATTTTTCAGTCTTATTGAAAAACTGTTTAAGCACCGCTGAGCGGTCGCAAGATCACGGCCGCACAGTGCACATTCCTACAAACGCGCCACTTCGGCGATGGGTGCTCGATAAGTAGACAGACAGCTGTTCGTTGTAGACAGGTTACAATCACGCCGCCTCCTGAGCTTCCAACAGTTGACAAAAAGGTATTTTGACTTTTTCGAATTTGTGGTTATTTTGATTCTTTCACTGTTATCATTGAAAGATGTTTCACTGCAATCAATTTTCAGTTTCGGTTACCATACAAATGGGCACATATGGCCTGGGAGGGGGAGGATTGGGTCCATTCAAGTGATCTTTTCAGTACCTAGCAATAATTCAGGGAGATTTTTAGAGGAGAATAAGTGCGATTTGTATGTCTTGTGTTCCTCCCCTCTCCTAAACTTAGCCCAGTGTCTCCTAACATTGACCTAGTTTAAAGTCTCCGAAGGGCATGAGGTCTCCTGATATATTATATTAGACATACTGCTTTGCTTCGGACTTCCTATTTTGACCCTTCCCTATGCCGTGGCTTTCCACAAACCTTTGTCGATATCCAGAGATTATATAACATTCATGTTTAGCTTACCTAACGCCTAATCATTTCGGATGCGGTTTTTAGATCAGAAGCGACTTTGCAGTTTTTCGCAGTGCCAAAATTCCGCGCGAGAACCGCAGATTTTTTCGCGAAAAATCGCATTGCGAACAGCGGAAAAGTCGCATTCTGTCCTAATTGGCCACATCCACTTATACCTCGTCCGCGAAACTGGTTTCCTACTCGATTCTTCTCCTCAGAATGTTCCATTATTTCCGTTTTATCATCCTTACTAATTATCATTTATATGTAACTTAAATATTCTACAGCTTTATCCGTCCTCACCTCTCCCTTTCATTTCTTGCTCTGAGAACACGCATGACTCTGTGGAATTTCGGCTATTACAGGCTCGTTATCATGACCCGTCACGGTTCCCCAAAACATAATCCGCTCGTCCTGCTCCACAGAGCAACCAACATTGCCTGGTGGAAATCATCATATTATGTCAGAAAATATCTATTACAATAGGGATGGTGTCATCTCCAGCCATCTTCTTTGGCGCTTCTTTTATTTCCCGGTTTTTTTACCATTTTCTGATGACTTTTAGGGACGATCGTGAGGTAGGTGAAGCCAATGTAACCGCCCTATGCATCAGATGGACATCATGCTCAGTTCGGAAAGCCCACTGCTGAATTTCTTGCGTAAGTGTTTCTTCATGAAAAAATTAAAAAGCGTTGGAAATTCCGTTGCGTGGTTTTTTGTTAATCTCTAGTGCTTCAAACTAACACCCTCGTATTTGTAAATCATATTCACAGCGTCCATCCTTTCTTCGGTTCTGTACCTTTTATATCACCGATATTGTTCTAGACAACACGATGCAGTTCAAGTGAACAAAGGACCATAAGCGAATTTCGGTCTACCAGTGCCTACACCGAAGTTTGGATATGAGTGGAAGCGCGAACACGTGACGAAAAGCTTCAGACACAAAAAGAAGACCCAGAACTGTTCCGTCTCGAACCTTCCGATGGATTCGCAGCCAGCGAATAAGTTAATTCAAATGTAGTAAAAACCGTAAAATGAGCATAGATGTTCTCAATAAAAAGTATCGCGAAAAGTTATGGTTGCTCCTTGTTGCAAAGGTTTTGACACCTTTTGGTTTACTCCATATTTTAGCCTTGATTTTGAACGCGCTTATTGCGTGTATTGCCTATTGCCATTCGTCATCTTCTTTTACTATCAGGCTGTAAGGAAAGTTCTGGACGTTGCGGACCCTGAAGTTCAATTGTACATATCTCAACTCAAACGCAATTTGCGATCGCAATGAAACCTGTTGGATCTACTCTTCCTTGCGAACATTTCATGTGTTTGATTAATCCGTTCACTGGAAGTAGCGGTGTTCTAGAGGCGATGAACTCGGCGAAGGTCGTTTCACCATCATATTAGATTTCGTAGCATTTCTCCTTTAAAGGTGCTATCCAGACCGCTGAAAAAAATATGTGGTGAATAGGTAGGAGGTCGAGAGAATGACAAGTTTGGAAAATAGCTCAGTACTTTAGCTAATTTTTGCAGAGTCGGTTCTGCGGTCGTGTTGAGACCGCGAAGAGCTCCAAAGTTTCGTGGCAGTAGTGGGTGTTATGCAACAGCTGTGACGATTTATCGTTCCCAATTACATGACACAATACACTATTAGTAATTAACCAATTATATTCATACAGCTGGCTGACAAAAAATTTACAGCGTTCCATTAATGACACAATACACTATTAGTAATTACCCAATTATTTGCATCTATATACCAAAAGATGATTGCGCAACCAGCCAAGCAATAGGCATACAAAGGTTCTCTACTACTGTAGATTCTAGGCTTCAACCAAGGCTAGGAAAAGGAGTACTGTCCGCCATTCAGCCGTGCCATCTTGTACGATCACGCTTGAGCCAACGTGCATCTGTAGTCGTCTTGTACGAAGTACTGCACAACTGCTTTCCACGCGGGGAAAGATCCAAGACCTCAACTGATGAAGAGAACGAAGCTCGCATCGGGCAACGATTCGGAGTCAGGGGGAGCCTTCTACCACGTAGAGTTGATCACCCAATCGTCCGCAACGATCTCATGAACGATCTCACTCTCTCGTATTGCGAGAGATACCGATCTGCTCACATTCCGTGAGCTCGGCAGAACTCCAAACTAACTGATCAGCTCGATCAGAAGACGGATCGACAGTAGATGAGGGCGTGGCTTAGTTTACGGTCATAGGGGAGAATCTCAAGTGCCTAAGGTTACACTTAGGGATACTAGTCTGCACCTGCATGCACTTTTACAACCTGCACGCGGCCCCATCTCAATCCGAGATATTACTCACAAGTTATCTAAACTTGGATGATACAGTAAGACTGACTTAGGTTGCCCATATACTACAGTTGACTCCTGAGGTGCGTACGGAAAAGAGTCGGCCCTTTATGGCAGCCCTTGCTGGGTGCAACTGTCAAGATTTCGGGATATTTGGCCACTATGCAAAGGATACTGTCCAGCTAAAACAGTTCGCTTGTGCTCGAGAAACTGCGCCTGCTCTAGACCGCGTAACAGGCAAAACAACCTTCGCCTCATGCAGCTCCACCTTTGCAAAATTTAGGTCGTAGTCGTGATCGGACTACTCAGCCGAAGCTCATAGGTTTTTAAGAAGATTGCATCTCACCATCCGAAAAAAAACGGGTCATTTTCATTGGATTGAAGATGCAGAAGAAGGGCAGCAAACGGCCTTACGGATTTTTCGCGACACCTCCTTATCGACTTTTTCGTACTTTTTAAGCTATCCTATGTAACTTGAAACCACAAATCAAATATGCCCAATTTGGCAGAGGTCTTCTGTACTGGTTCAAGCACATTTGGTGCCATCAAATGTTTCAGTTAATTTTTACTGAAGTCTGACATGCAACGATCACCTTCGTCAACTTCGAGGCTATCGCCATCAATATGTACACAAGCTTTCCGGACTATCGCATCATGTGTTATTCTTTGCGGATGCGTGGCCGAACGAATAGTCTATATCTTGAGCTGATTCCGCTCCTTTCTGCCCTAATTCGAGGTAGTAGAAGAAAATCGCTAGGATTCGCTCTGTGAGCATGTTGCATTCAAGGCTTGAAAAAGTGGGTGTTGACGCTCTGGAGCAAAGCTTACAGCGCAGTTGGATAGGGCAAAAAACGCGCTTCCTAATGATATGCAAGTCGTGCAGTCTGCCCAAAATTTAGCCAGAAATAATGTCATGAAACTTGAATTATTGAAAACGGCCAGAACTAAAGAACTAATAATTTCTGTTATTCGCGCAGCTCCTCAACATGTGGGCCTCCGCGGTTTCTATGAGCAAACACTTCGGAGCGCTCAGCAAGGTGAACATCTTTCTGTTTCATCGTTCATTTCTTAATCCCAAGTTTTCGCGGGTTGACCTTGAAACTCTCTAGGGCTCAGTTCTGATGGAAATTGTTAGTGTTTGATTTTTAATGTGATTAGATGTATGGTGAATACCGATTCGCTTTGACATTGGACAAGCAGAAGGCGTTCAATGGATTCCTCGAGTCAAGGTATCACTCTCATTACTGTTATCACTCGCTTGCCCTTCTGAGCTGATCTCATATTTATGTTGTACGTATCCCTGTTATGCTCGGTCTCATTGGCCGATGTCAGACTAAATCAGATAGGCACCGATACATCGTGGTAGGTATTACGGCCACTCGTGCCATACGTAATTCTTGAAAGCCTAAATGGCTGATGTCAGACTTTGCGATTGGAGCGGTTTTACACCAATTGCAGGAGCGACGGGAGATTTACCCCGCCGACCATCGATAACTCGGCGCCGCTCAGGTAAATCTCCCGTCGCTCCTGCAATTGGTGCAAAATCGCTCCAAGTCGCTAAGTCTGACATCACGCCATTTAGGCTTTCAAGAAGATTACCGGGTAGTGAAGAATTACGTATGGCACGAGTGGCCGTAATACCTACCACGATGTATCGGTGCCTATCTGATTTACGGGCCAAGAAGAACAACTAGCAGGAAGTTGGCAGGAAGAACCCGGCCGCATACGCAAATGATCAGTAAGTCGCGACATGAATATGATTAGCTGAGGTGAATTAGATGAATAAATATAGATTTGGTCTTGGTACACAATGCAATCTTATCCACACATTCAAATTATCAACACGTTCAACTTCATGGAAGTGAGATCAATGACAAATGGCACTTGTCGTCACTTGTGTCGTCTGACTAGAACCACCTCTAGATTCACATTTTCTGGTAGTGGCTACATTTGGGTAAACGACCTGTAATGACTAATTACATCTAAGCGTCCTAACGTTATCTGGCCTGTGGGGGCAATCAAGCTCACTTTTCTAAAACATCGTTCTTCGTTTTGCTTCTATTCACCTTCGGTGCTCATCAAAAACCTCTCTTACAATCAACGCACGCACCGATTCATAATGAGATGATAGGCGTGACCACAAGTTTTTTCCATGACTAGATAACTAAATTTTAACAAAGAACTTATTAAACAAGAGGAAAGTGCCAATCCCACGAAATAATCATTATCCAGCAGCTGACTTATTTCACCCTACGAGCCCCAACTTGCGCAAGGCAGAGCACTCAAACCACGCCGCGATTGAGAATGCCACTCACAAGCACCACGCCTTCACCATCCAAATTAAGGGGGGAGGGCAGGGTGAATATCGCTCGAGGATTCCTCGACGGCACGTCGAGGATTCTCTGCCCGATCAGACACGATCTCTCGCGCGGACATTCACACTCGCCATGCTTGTGCTGTCTGTGCCCTCCGCACGGATGTTCACTCTCGGCACTACTCTCGCATGGTAGAGAGCTCTGGTCGAGGAAATCCTCCACCGTTATTCACCTTGGGGGAGGGGCACAGGCCGAGGCGGAGCTCAGACTGCGGTAGCGGCCCTAGTGCGCCGCAACTAGTGCACCTTTGCATGTGCGAACGCAACATATCACTTCCTTTGCCGGTCCACTACTACTTCCAGTGATGCATACACTTCCCTGGCACACTCCCACTTTCGTAATCTCTCACTTTATGATATTGGTCCCAACACTTTAGAGGGGGTGATTCTGATGTCAATAATAGAAAACGTCAGAACAATTCGAAAAAATTCCGTGTCAACAACTTGCAAACATTATGAAGTGTCAGAGTTCACGGGTCAAACCGCACAGCGAACCGATAGCAGCACGACCTGCACCCTTCCCACTATCGGTTCGCTGCGCGGCCAAGTCTTGCAAAACTTGAAGAAACCCTTTTGCCGCTCGCATGGGAAATCCACTAATCCTCAGCGTAGCTTACTATCTTTTACCTACCAGCGGTAGAGGCTAGTGCATCCGTAGCGAACTCGAGTTGGAAATAAGGTGCTTCATAAGCATATGGGAAGAAAATTTTGCCAGTGTCATCGAACGCACTCAGGAATCAGGAACGAGCCACTGAGCGACTGAATAACGACTCTAGTGAGGCAGATGTCTTTTCCGCTCATACGCTGATTCCGTCGATTAGGTTATTTTCACACTGGTCTGACCATCCCGACAGGTTCCTGACACGTTGTCAGGACCACTGAATTTTATGAAGCGCTCGATTGCGTGGAGCGTCAATTTAGGACTCGAACACGTTCAGACCGTTGATAACGATGATTCAGCCGAACCCTCAGACCAGTTGGAAAAAGGAGCCACGTGAAAGGCTTGCAATGCACAAGAAAACTAGTACGCGTGCAGCCAACAAGACGAGGTTGTAAGAGCAGGGAGGTGGAAAATTCAGAGCTCTACATATATTCATGTTGGAATTCAAGTTAATGATTTTGTTTTATAGGAACGCTTGGCTCAATTTAAACAGATAGTTGAACGTAGTTCAAGTTCAAACTTGATTTTCCTGCCAGTTGGGATCCTTCCCATGAGGAGCGTGTAGCGGTGGCAGGGATTGGCAACATGACACTTTTGCCTAGAGTATAGAAAACTTGAAAATACATGCAGGTATTTCTGTGAAAGCCTTCAAAAGAAAAATAGTACTCCAATATATGTGATTTTGAGTGTCAGCACAAACTTCCATTTCAAAACACAGAACTTTTTTTTTGTTTTATAGAAAAGGTACCTTTGAAATTTGCAAAAGTATGAATCCGACCATTTTTCACGGTGAACGCACCTGTATTTTGTGGGAACTTTTGGGTTGTACAGTTCCTTTCTAGGTGATAACGAAAAGTAACACTGCTCTTTACACGGAACAAAGGCGAAATATTGAAATAAAAAGGAATTTGCCCAGTCAGTCAAAACCTGCGCGTGTTTTGACCCCATTAATTGGTCTCTAAGGCATTTACTTCAAGGATCCTGCATCACTATGGAATCCAGAAAAGAACTTGAACCTTTTTCATTTGCGTTCGGTCGTACGCACTTGTTTCGACAGGAAAGAGCTAGTGCACACTTGAAGACATGAAATATCGCAAAAAACCATGGAATATTTTTTTTTTTTTTTTTTTTTTTTTTTTTTTGTTTTTTTTTTTTCTTTATCTTTTTTTTTTTTTTTTTTTTTTTTTATATATTTTTTTTTTAGATACAAATCTGTCGAGTGCAATGTTGTAAGCTATATATATTAGTTTCAAAACCTTTTTTACTGTCTATTCACCACTCTCTTCTGTTAACATTTTCAACAGATTTTTCTCGTCTGTCACAAAACAAATATTTGTGAAAAAAAAATCAGAGCGGAAATGCAGGCAGACAACAAAAAAAGATCGTATGGTAATCCGAATCAATGCACTGGCTCGCATGCACACATTATGGAAATTTGCATTGATTTTTAGATTCATAGTCTTCAACTGTGCGTACTCCCTTTCCGGTCAAATAGGGTCTCAATTTTCTACCCACGCCAAACCGTCTTTCAGAAATAAGCTTTTTCTGAAGTGTGATTCCTGAGCACTCCCTTGGAAACCCATCGGTTTGCTTTCCTTAAATCTCTGCTTAGCCCGAAACGGCAGTAGATATAATATATATATTCTATTCTCTTTATTTATTTTTTATTATTTTCTGAATAATATCTCAAAAAACACATGAACTAGGTCTCAATTTACGACGTTTTGCCTTGTCACGCAAAATCTCTTTCTTCCCGTCGTATGATCATATTCTCTATTTTTTTTCAGTTGTTGGGGGGGTGTTGTCTTCAGTGGCATTTCAATCCTTTATAAATGATTATGCATTCCTAAACCTATACATTTTAATCACATTCTAATAATTTAATAATGTAAGTTTTCTACCTGCTGAATTTTATTTGGTGTATTATATCAATATATTTTTTGCAAAGTGCCGTATAATATTTTAATCAAATATAAAAGTATTCATTTTTCTGTTCGCTTATTAAGTTGTTATACTTTCTCTGAAATGATGTTTTTATGAGCTCGTTTTATCTATTCTAAACCTCTCTCCAGTACAATCTATTTTATGCATTTTCAAAAGAACTTTCCAGTAGACAATAGTTAAACTAGACATATTAATGCACAGCAGTGTAAATATTTGAACAGCGTATCAGTATAATACATAGTATACACTGCATATACTATCACATTGTATGGTCTGTTATCAATGTCTGATGCAGTAAAAAGTTGACAGTGGTTATCAGCTGTAAACGTGCATGTTCTTCCAGTGGTATGTACATATGTTGTGTCGGCGTGTCTACAGCGCTACACTAACTATAGTAAGGTGTTTCACTATGACACTGTTACACTATCAAATTAAGTTTTTAATTGTGGAGTATACCGCGCTGCAGAATGACGGTGCGTTACGTCTTCTAGTTACTACATCTTTGGAATACACTACCTCCTTATTCCCATAGTCCTTATTCGCGATTGAATAGCGCTCTAGTGAGCCTGCTCTAGGAAGTGTATCATGATTCCGTCAGCAATTCGGGACAGTTTTCCCTGATCCCACGAATTCCATCTGTTTGTCGATGTTATTCTTCTTTTTATGACATTTGCACGGCGCACTTGTGTTTCTGAGCGCCACGGGTCGTACACTTGACAAACTTAAAAACTCGTACTTTTCAGCTTCGCAAGAAATTCAGGTATTTGATAACATATGTGGGTGCTGTTGAGGCACGCTCGACCTTCTGACAATGCTTCGTCAGCTCATAGATGGCTGCAGCGATGCTTAGAAAACCTCACTGAAGACGACTTAAGGCAGGAGCAGCTTCAGGAAGCCAAAAACACTCTGCAGTGCCGAATACCAGTGCGAGAATGGTCCATATGTTCAATGCATTACATTTCAAGAAACGATGGTCTGACGCCAAGTCGAGAGCAGAACCAATTTGGAAAAACGAGACCTCCACTCGACGCTGGGCGCTCAACCGGTCTTTTGAAACCTCTTCATTCAACACCTTGCAAATACTTCGGCTAAGATGTGATACCTGGGATTGACGCTGACAGACAAGAGGAACACCTGCTCTTTCAACACGGGATCTATCAATATTGAACTGAATGGGATAATCGAGCACGTAAAGATTCTTCTAGAGCTTGATTATCCTCATTAGGCGAAATTATGATTCTGTCGCAAACTTAGGCCCTTCTTGATCTTCCGTCATGGCTACGATCTATGAAAATCTCAGATTCCAAGGCCTGGCCTACATGATGAGTTGATCGATAGACATTTGTAGCTTTACTTTGCTGATGGAGTCTCGGACACTTCTGAATATTCCCGCTATTCTCATAGTAGTTCTGAATTTACAGTCGCAGGACCAAAAATAATAGGTTGCTCGGAGTTTCGGCCGTGTCGACTCGCGACTTTAAAACCGCATATCTCGGTTCAAACAGAACGTTTCTGATCGAGGTGAAAGCCATTACAGTTCGCATACCTTTTCCTACATACAAGTAGAGCTTATGTAGATCCGATGATGGAAGTGCCGGGGTTTCGTTGGCGAAGAACTCGACGAAGACGCATCACCATCATGATTGATTTCAGTGCCTGATTCTTTTGAAAAAGGTATCCACATGGTCAGAAAAGGGCAGTTGGTGAGCAAAGGGTCTTGTGCAATATGTTTGCAGCAAAATTTCGTAGTTCAGCTAGTTCAACTTGTGCACGGCTGGAATTGCTAGATGGGGCTGCGCATAGGTGGGGAGCAGAGCCAGCGGCACCTACTTGTTCAAGACCTTACACCCCATCTGTATATTTGGGACATTAATTTCAGTTGCGCTTCATTAAGAAGGCCTGTTCAAGAGTTCCATGCAGACTTGGTTTGATCAAAATTCTCACTTAATCTTCCTCAGTGTGACATATCCGACCGTCACCCTAATCTTCTTCGAAGCTTTCACCATTGCTAGAAAGGCCTTTCAATCAGGACTGCACAGCGAGTTTTTTGTGGATTTGAGACCATGTGCCCAGCTGATGTCGCGCCTTGCATCCGCACTTAGAGGGCAAACAAGGAACTCGTACAAGAAAGCCTACGGAGGATGATGTTCTAATCAAGACTTCTAAAAAAGGGAGAAGTGTCTCAGAGTTAGAATAACAGTTGATGTAGACAGTGTTAGAGAGGCGCTTGCTATGTACTGATATGCAAAGTGGTAGCAGCTTGTAAAAGTGGTTCAGAAATGATGCAGTCGCTTCTAAGACAGCGGAAACTTTACGAAAAACCCAATATTGTAGAATAGATACAGCTCGCAGTCCGTAGGGGACATTTTTCGTATTAAAAAAAGAGGCTGATAGGGTTGGCGTAGGAAGTGTGCCGAAGGGACCACCATTTCCAATTTTTTTATTTCTAGACATCCTTTTACTTGTTATGTGCTCTCCTGATGAATCATTATTTCTTTCATTTCTCTTTCACTGTCGGCCTTTCATTCTATCTGCTGGAGGCAAAAAAAAGTTTTCCATATGACAAGAGCTCCACAGCTTCATCTTCACTCCTGTTACTCTAAGAGAAACTCCCTGAAAGGCATGGTAGTCAATGGAACAAATCAACTTCTCCTTCATCGTTCTCACTCTTCCCCTCTGGCTGAGGTCAGATTGTTATTTCAAAAAATTAGTGGCAAAATTGATGACCATGACCGTCGCCTGCTCTTTCTACCTGGCAGGGCAGCACACACATACTGCTATGAGGGTCACTGCTGAGCGCCGCTCCTTTGTAATACTACGGAAATTTCTCACGTGGTTTTGTGAGCGTGTCGGGCTCATTTCGTTTTATGCGTTGAACTTTCGTAGACTCGCCAGCTGTGGCGACGGTATCGTCTCACTGCTACTCCTGCTCTTCTGTTGCTATAGCTCCTGTTTCCGCATTTACAGCTTCAGCTCAAATCGGATGTCTGGACCACTCGCACCCATCAATCCCGTTCTTCTTTGCAAAACATTATAAAAAAGATGTTGAATCCGTAACTTTCAAAAGTACTCTTATAACCAATTTGGGAACTTGGTCATCCTTGTTGGACGTGTGTACCTAAATTTTTCTTCAGCAGTACAATGAGGTAAGCGAATAATTTGAACTCATGTGAGTTCCCGACTGACTCACAGTGTAATATCAATAGCGAGGTGTAACGTCAAGACAGGATGCCTCAATCGGCACTCTCCCAGAACATCCTGCTGTCAACGCTTCTTAACAATGCGATCACCTGTTTTGCACCAGAATTCGTTACTTTTTGAACAGATTACGTGCGTATTTCAACTGGTGGCACGATCAGCGCTCACATTTGATGCGACCTCATTCATCCTCTCAGTGACTGTCGTTCCGCGCCGCAAACGGACAGAACATGTCATCAAGGTTTTTGGAATGTTCCCCACTCTATCGCACCAACTCCCCGTGGAAGGTCATTGAGTCTGAGTCATTTTCACATCCACTACACTCGCTCAGTTCACTTAAAACGACTTCCAACGTCGTGCGAATCTTTGTCTTCTCATCGGTGCCATCTCTTCTTTTTTGAGGAATTATTTCATACCGTTCCTTTTTGAGGATAAGAAAAGGATCACGGGAAGTATGTACGCTGCTGGGTTCTGCTAGCCAAAGTAATCAATCCTGGATTGAGCTTGTAGTACGTGTCTGGGATGCCCTCACGTGCTCATCCCCATGACCGATGTCTCCTGAACAAAAAGGCGGTGTTTGTGCTTTAGCTGCCCATTTTTCTTTCTAGTAGCTGCGGCTAACGAGTTAATTTTACAACCATTCACTATTGCTCATAGGTACACGAAAAACAGTTTGGAAAGACTCTCCTTCTCATGCAGCTGTTGACAATTTCCAAAAAAAATTATCCAAATCACCACGATTATTCCATTTGAACAGAAATGTTTCCAGAGCTTATTTGAGTGCAATCTACTGGTGTTTCTTACCAATCATCGAAGAAAATGTCCGTTCTTCGTTTTGCTCCCCTCTGTTGAAGCCTCCTGTACGGATTTCCAAGCGGAGATCTGGCTCTTCGAGTGTCCGACTTGTTTAAACAGTTCAACGCCGGCTCCTTCTTAAGATGAAATTAGGTATATAAACTGGGCTGAAGTTTGGATGCAAAAATAGTTCAGAAACTGAATCATCCCTTCAATGTAGTGGGGATTGCAAATTTGTACTTTTGTTGTGATCCATGTGCATAAATGATTCAATATGGCCAATAAATGGATCGCCAAGGTTTTTTGTGAGCTCCGGACTACTAGTGGCTTGCTTGTTGTTTGGGTCAACAATTTTGACCCGTATCACCTTCAGTCTGGGTCTTCCAAGTTTTCATTACTGCCACTTGAACTGATGTGTTATAAATGATTTATCGAAGTAATCCTTTCGTACCCTTTAGGATCGATAAATATTGCCGTTGATCGCCCCTTTTCCGGATGCGGCACCCACTCTTCTTCCATTTGTATATACGTAGTGGCGTTTGAATGCCATTTGGCCTCTAAAATGACTTGCGGGGTCCAGCCGATGCAAAGGTCAGGTTTGTATTCTCCTAGATGAGTCTGGTACCAATTAACCGACTCAGAGGGATGGAAAGCTTAGCCGGTCCGGGCGACTCACGATCCAGGATTTGATTCGCTGACCATGGTAAGCGTGCCACTTGCCATTGCGCCACTGCAGCCCATTTTCGTACCCTTTGCGAAACAATTTTCTATGGCTCATTTAGACAATTGTTCCTTTCATGCTGGATTTGCTAGGATTTTTGAAAATTCTGAGGGTCCTCTGTGTGCTGTTCTGATCTCTGGTTCAGAATCATTCCTTATTTGAAAATCCTCTGGATGGCTGATAAAAAAAGAGCCACGACATTTCCGATTACTATTCCATTCCGGCACAATAACATTTAATGTTGAATTAATAAGATCATTCTTCGTTGACCATCTTCATTTCTCGCTGCGCTTTGCAAACCGCATACTTTTTGGATTTCTATAGCACAAGCTGATAATGCAAGGGCATTTGAAATAAACTTAGGAGACGATTCCGTCCAAGCAATTCTTGACAAATGAAACCGCAAAGATACAGGTTATAGGTTATTGTATCAATATGTACTGTTCAACTCCAAAGTAACTCCATCATACATGGACAGTCTAACCTGCGATCAGACGTTCCAAAAAAGTACTTTGTGAGCCTTCACCATTCACCTATATCATAAACTTATACTAAAACAACAAATGTTTTAATTCATCTACATTACAAGATAAAGGAAAGGTTTCGAGAGCAATAAGAAGATGGGAGGAGGGCAAATTTTTCCCGAAAGTGAAAAAATATTACTTCTCGCTCTCTCCTATCGACAAACGAACGAAAACGACGCGTAGGTAAAATGGTAATGTTTTTTTTTTTCGTTTCTCTTTCATTTTAGTGTTAGCTCTTAGTATGATTACATACGTTCCTTGGAGCTGCCGTTTTATTTTTCTGGATTTTACGCTTTTCGTTGTTCTGGCATGGTTTAAGCCTGTGCAATAAACAATTACAAACAATTACAATTACGTAAGTAAAACGTGGGCATAAAAAGTTGAACACTGTTTTGTCATCACTCAATTTTTTATTTGACTATCTTCATTTTAATTGCGCAATTCAGTCTAACAATTCAGGCTCGCCGCTCACACTACAGGGTAGGCTAAAGTTGTGGTAACCACGAATATCTCCCGAATCTCTCCATTTTCATTTTCTATCTGTACATATTGTGATAGGGTTCTCCTTCATGTCTCCTCCTTCATCGGTTCATCTCTAACGAAAGTAAACATTACTACTTTCAAAAATTACTGATCCCACCGTATTATATCATCTCGTGTCATGTCTACCACTGTTAACAGTGCAGCTACACGGGGTCCGGCACGCTAAATTTAGCGGCAAGCTGATGTAACGAAGAAGCTCGCAAGGGGCAGTGATCCGACAATTGAAACTCAAAAGCCCATTTGGATAGCTTAAAGGCCCAAGGTTTGTCATGGACAAGGAACCGTTCGGGTACTTCACTCTAAACGTGTCAACTGAACGGAGCGCCTGATCATCAAGTGAAAATTAAGAAAAAAAACTTAAAACCATTTCGCCAGGCCTTACCTGTTCGCCATAGTGCAGTCTTCCATCTTCTTTTGAACGCATTTATGAACTAAGATAAGAGATTTCAATCCCAACCTGGTTTTGCTTCGATACAATTGAACCCTTCTTCGCAGTTAGCTGTTTCGTCAGATCAGTTCGTTTTAGATTATCAAAATTTTGAGCCACCTGTAGAGGTTGAGATTATTCTCACACTCGTTCTCTCTCATAACCGAGTTGTTGGCTGGAAGGTATTTCTATCATCTCATTAGTGTTCGTGAAGGTAGCAAACCAGCCCTTTAGACAGTTGCTGAATGTTGAGGAGGGGATGGGATCCCCAATCTTGACGGACTTCTTGAGCTCGGTCGGTACGGTAGGAGGGTGATGACGAAGTGGTGCAGCTACGTCCAGCAGCTCCACCATAAGGCCGATGTCAGACTTTGCGAATCGCGCGATTCGCTAGCGTCTGCGGTCGCGTCGCGGCCGGTGAATCACTCAGTTGGCTGGTACCGCAACGCGACCGCGGACGCTAGGACGAATCGCTAGTAGCGAATCGCATACAGCCCCAGAGAAACGCCAAGAGGGCTGGTTTGCATACTTCGTGCTTGTGTACCTATGTACTGGCTTCGCGTTGCGAACATAAGACTAATTACAATTCGTTCACTACTGGTTGAGAATTTTGCCAGCAAGCCCCAACACTCTATCTCATCGGATCTGGGCCAAGGACCTCGCGGTATGGTAATGTTCAAACTACCTAATATTGGGAACAACCTTTCGTGCTGTCATATAGAGGTTCGAGTTGTTACACTCCGAAACGTAGCCTTTTAGTTTCATCCTGTTATTTTTACTCTTTCCGTTGCATACGTTTTCCTTTTTTCATTCCGAAATTGATTCTCAAAGGAAACTTGTCTCATTCCGTAAAGACCTGTAAAGCGCACTAATTGGTTGGTGAACACCCTTTCAGTTATTGAAAAAGTAAGCAACATGAAGAATAGTAGACCAGACCCAAAAACAAACGCTTTTTATCGCCCAAAGACTCATATTGCAGCCTAACCCACTGTGTTCTACTTGTGAAGTTTTGCCTCGGAGTCTCTGTTCCAGTCCTATCTTAATCTGCTGTTGAACAATCAACCATAGGTCTCTGAGCAAACAGGAAGCAATGTAAGGGAAGGGATTAGTGGAGGCTTACCTGTGGACTGGTCAGTCGCTGTTCGCTGGTCACTGCTTAAAAGCGCTGAGGTGAGAGACAGAGCACCATTTTAACATTACTAGTAGTTCATAATCTCTATGTTAACTCTCTTGTTATGAGCCGCACTCCATCTGCGCCTTACCTATCAATCAGGAATCTTAGATTCCAACTTACTAAGCAAACGGGTGCGGAAAGTAGGTCAGAAATAACTACTTATACATTCAATAGGAGAGGGTTCATATGGATACGAGCTATTACAAAACATGTCATCAAACGCTACCTTCTATTTCGATTCCTTGACTTTCTGTCTACGCTCCACTGGTTCCATCCCTCAAAGGGACTTCCACGGAAAAAGCTGCGCCTCCATTACCACAGAAAAACGATGCTTCAGGCCCCTAGCCTCATGAGCATAGCAAAAAGAACGGAACATGAGCGTTAGTTTCGTGATCCTACACACAAGATAAAATGATCACACTTTCCGTGGAAGATTCCTTTGACTTGTCCCTTCGGCCTTACAAGAGAAGATGCTAGGTCGAAGTGGTTGTTTGAATGAGATGTACACCTCTGGTACGTATTTGGATGGTAATTCCAAATCTGTCTTCCGTATTTCCAGAACGACGTTATGAATGCCCCCCCCCCACCTGTGGGCATGAGAGCCTGGTGGTTAAAGGAACCTTCCACGGACCATGGACCAGTGGGCGGGACCGGAAGTTTTTGTGACGAAATGCATGGTAGGTACGGATCCACGTGTCGAACGCACGAAGGTGAACAGGATTCACTTCAAACCTTCCCATGAACGTAGATCCGTACCTGCCATGCATTTCGTCGCCAAACTACTTCCGGTCCCGCCCAGGTCCATGGTCCGTGGAAGATTCCTTTAAAGCGCCGCATCTAAGGGAACGAGGTCAGAGGACCAAATCCGAACTCGCACTTCTCCTTGCTTTTTCCGAAACATGATGGAAAAAGTCGGGACTGTCACAAACCATTCTCCAGTGTTCAAGTGTAGGCTGATTTTTCAATGATTTTTTCCCTTTATCTTCAAGACTTTGACACTGCGACACTTCAGCGTACGCGAAGCAGAAACGAGGCGTTTTCACGACGGGGGAGCGTGACCTTTGTCTTCAGGATGTCAAACCACACGCTAAGGCAACTTTCTATCCAAATCGAAATTTCGATCCCCTCGAAAAGATGGGTAGTCATTGGTAGTAGCCCTTATAATGGTGCTTCTGAGGGCAACCCACTCTATTCCTCATGCGAGGAAGAATACTGTTACCGAAAGCTCACATCTAGGATTAATAGAAGGTCTTCATCATATGACCCTCATTTTTATGCCTGTCCCATTTTTGTGCCTATGCTTGATGGTGATGGACTTTTTCCTGACTTTGAGCATACTCAAGGCTTCGCGCTGTAGCATTTTATCGGGGTGGAAAGGAGAAGTTCTTGATTCAGCGGGAAATTTGTATGCAGATGAATTGAACTCGTGAACACGGATATCGTCCTCTTTGAAACGAAAAAGTTTACCGCATGCGTTACAGCGCAATTTCTTCAGCTTTCGTTGGGCTACTAACAAGCAAACAACAAACATGCAAACACATGCAATGGTAGCCATAGCCCATCGCGATGACTACAAATTCTTTCTCAGCATACCATTCTACCCCTGATTATAGATTTTAAATGAGAGGTACAGCTTGTTCTTGGGCCAAAGATAAACACTCAATATTCATGTTTGAGTGGTCTTAAACGGTCTCTTTCCTTCGCAAACGCAATTTTCTGCAGGTTAGGTCTCTCTGCCAGACAAAAGTGGCTTGCGAAGCTATTCTAAAAATGTGCGAAGAAGGCAACATATTGAGGATCCTAAGCCTTAGCTTTGCAGACAATAAACTAGCCTAGTATCTACTGGCACTCGTCCACTTCAAGTACCCCATGCGTGTCATATTTGCTGAGCCTGGGTCTGCTCCGTATCATAGCAGGTTTCGTAACTTTTCTCAAAGAATTAGAAGTGTTTTGCAGATATGAAATACATCTTCGAAGTCAGCTTCGGGAACCTTTCAGGTCGCATCTCTTTTAGATGGCCACTTCTGCTCATATTCTCCCCTTGTTAGTTTGCCTTGTTGCAGTTACGTCATGGAAGTGAGGACAAACCAATTTTCCAAATATTCTGTATTCCAATTGTTGAATTATTTGAGAATCAACTCTTGATCGCCTTATTAAATTTATTATATTGAGCATAATCCGTTTCATTTTCGCTCACCTGTCGCACATCTTGAATAAGGATTGAAGACGAAGATCGTACAGGTGCAGAAGAAATGCGAAATTTCTCCTATGGTCAGATCACACTCATGCCAACCTAGCTGTCAGTTTTTTCGCGATAGGACAGCTGGTAACAGATCTCTATTGAGCGGTGAAATAAACATCGGGTGCCCCGCAATTCATTCTACGGCTAAAGATGCATTCAAGTGCTTCCATGTTTCTGAAGGAAAGTGCATACTTGGCGCTTTCCCCAGAAATTGATCATGACCAACCACTTTCCTTTCGGTTTTTGATTGCCACTGTAAAAAATCTGCTGTAAAGGTGTTATGATTTCCAGAATCCAGAAGTTGAGATGCTCCATCCTTTCAAGACATTTTGTAATTGTGCTTGTGAGTTGCAAATGTAACTGTAATGACTGCTGTGATTCAGTTTGATATTGAACGTGGCACAGTCCAAATCTTGTCAAGTATAGGCGCTGAAGTGAATTGCCATTGCGCCCTGGTCCAACCATTGTGGTCAACTTGTATAATGGCTAAGGATCCTACAAAAAGTGTTTCAAAAAGGCTGCATCAAGCGTGAGTCCTGAGCTTCTCCCACTCTGTTCTCTGGATATCATCTTAGCATTCCTTTCATGTACTTTTCGTGTTCAGGATAACGACTTCGGAGATCTATGTACTTTCCACCTTTAAACCATTCAAAATGCTTTATTTTGCTCGCTTTTGTTTCCGGTGTCCTGTCTTTGAAAATCTATCAAAGTGCAATCAAGAGTGAATAGCAGCTCTGGAAATATCTGCTACAGAGTGATACGATGGGATCGCAGCTTGCAGAGACTATCCGTTATCCCCGTGCACCAAAATGTGGCCCGAAAGAAAGATGTTATAGGTTTTTCTCGAGAATCTACAGCATGTAGAAAATGTGTTTTGCTCTGTTTCCAGTTCAACTATGCACTCATGTCATCGTCCCCTCGATCAGCAGCAGGCTGAGCGTCTGCAGCCCACTTCGCTCCTCCGCTGATTTGCGCGCTTGCAGGATGAGAAGCTATTTGTCCGGTTTTAGAGTGTTCAAACAATGTTCCAAAATATCGAGAGGTGTTCTTCCCTTGTGCAAAATCTCAAAATCGGGCCACACCCATTCAAGCTGTCAGCTTGTTCAACAGCACAGTCATGAATACATAGTTCCACACTTCTCGCAGCATACTCGGGAGCTTTCGATGTACTTTTCAATAAGTTTCCATTTCTGGTAGGACGCTAGTGCACCCCGACTCTAGGTCTTCCACTAAGTTCTGTAGCAAGTAATACAGCTGTTCGGTGTCCTTCCTAGCAACAACAACTGTAAGCGGAATCTAACGAAGGCACATTCTTGAATCAGCTGAAATTTGAATTGCACCCCCATTCAATCCTCACAAACGCTCTGCTGTCACCTAATGATCCGATAGCAACCGGCAGCCGATACTTGCATTTATTCGTTAAAATGGAATAGAAAGAGTGGCACATAACAGGCTTCCATGAAATATGCTCAACTGGACGCGGCTGGCCACCACTGACCGTCCATCTCACCCTTGCCTCCGTCGATGTTATCGGCCACCGTCGTTTTCACCACCTTCAATAGATCCCGAATAAAGATTACATTGTTCCTATTGGAATTCACAAGCTGTCGAAGCGACAATTCATTGCTGACAATTCATTTCCTCATCGTTCCATACTTCTTCCTTACCGCATTTTGCAAATATTATTTATTTATTCATTTGATTATTTTATGCACGCATAGGTACCCTGCACAGTTCCTGCACAGTATTCCTTTGACAGGCAGCATAGTAATGCAAATAAATCGTCTTAGAAAAACAGACGTATCAACAAAATAACATTAAAGGGAACAATTAAGTGCCACTACTAAATATTGTGGACGGCACGATAGCTGAATCTCTGGCGTATCTTTGCAATTTGTGGAATCAACTCCAAGAAACGTATCTCAGTAACAAAGGGGGTCCTTCAGGACATGCAGCGCTTTTTCGAAATTTTCTGCGTTTCTTTCTGGTAGGGGCTCATGCGAGGAACACAGAGCCATGGTCCATTCTTCCTGAACGCTCCAGGAGTGTCAAAACAGTGGTGAAGAAATGGTTAAGAGATTGATTCCCGGTGATGACTAATTTTTGCAACTAAAACTGTACTCCCAGATTTGTGCCAAATGGCGCCATCGCCGACGGTAGATGCCATTGTCGCGTTCCGCGGCAATTTGGAGGCGCCATACATGAATTTCAAAAATTTGCCATCACGGAGAACCGAACTTTAGACCATTTTCCCCTCTATTTTGACATTCTGCTCCGTTCTGTTTTCCTCACAGGTGCCTCTAAAACAATCAAAATACCATTTTGAAAAACGGTCATGTCCTGAAAAATCCCTCTCTTGTAAAAAGAATGTCATCGCCACATAGATGTGCTGGACCAAGAACTGAATGTCCGGATCTTGGCTAATCTCATCCCCCAGCAATTTTTCGCTGATCCCAGTTTTACATTGTGAGGAATTCGTGTTCACAGCGATTTACTCAAGAGATCACTGCTTACTAGTGAATGTTTGAGTCAGTGTTCCGTTAATTCGAGTTAATCCGATATCTCCTAGTGCGATTGATGTTGTCCAGTTAATTGCATTGTGTCTAGCACAACTGTCTTGCCAGTGGCGAATGTGATCAATCTCGAGCTTGGGCGTCGAAATGCAGGCTGCTGAGAGAAAGCGAATCGAGCTCGGCATATTCAAAACAAGGTGTTGTCCTGCAGAGTTTGTGTAATACTCATATTTCTGTGATGCATCAGCTTTCAGAAAGCCAATTAAAGAAGAGGAAGAAGATGGAGAGAAGAAAACCTCAAAGACCGATGAACAGACAAAAGAGCAGATTAAACCGTGAGTTGCTTCTCGATTTTCTTGTTTTTCGGATGACAAATGATTGAACGCTTACCTGAGCTGATACAAGCACGAAAAAGCTGTATCTTGCTTCCACTCTCATACCCTTCACATTCTCTGGATCATCGGGCTATCTTTGATTCGCATTCAATCCTATCAATTGAAAGAAGGATGAAAAGGTCATCTTTTGCAATCTCTTTGTCGGAGATTGTGCCTGAACATTTCAAAATCGCTGATTCTTTTTCTCCGTCATCGCTTCAACCTCTTGAACGACCTCCCTGCTTCCGAGCTGTGCAGAACTCATGCACGATAATTATCGCAGAAAACAACTGACAAATGTGTCAGGTGATCTTTGATGAGTAGCTGTGTTCACACCCGATCTGTGTTAATGGTCCTCACAGCTGCAGTGGGGGGGGACCGAATCATGCCAAAACTCAAGCCACCAAAGGCCCATCACCACTGCGCAGCGTGTCCGGACAGCATCGATAGTGAGTGACTTGAACAAAATTGCTCCATGCTCTTCGTTTGTTCGAAGCAAGTTTCGACAACGTTCAAGTCATGTGGCCGATTCCAGATGCACCTCCCCCCCCCTCCACCGGTGAGACTGCTACAATGTAGCAGACTCCCAATCTCCGACCTTCAAATAGACTCAAAAGTGCGTCGAGCCGTTGAGCGAAATCCTAGGAGCGTTGGAGCTGGTCTCAATTGCGAAAATTTCCAAATAGCCTCTTCCACAAATTTCCCATTCTTAAGACTGTGGGCAATGCCCTTATTTTGCGAAGCACGGCTGAAAAGCTCCCCAAGTCTGACTCGACCAGGTGGAGGAACAGTCCTCATCTTGTCATCTTCCGGAACATGGCTTAGAGGAGCTTAGCATGAACAGTAAAGCAAAACCCCGATTCCACAGATTACCAGTTTCTCATTCGACCCTGTCTGTCTCATCTTGGATACGGTTGCTTCGACAAGCTTCCTGCAACTTCTTCCCTGGAACGTTCTAGTCTCCATATCCTATACCTCACTCTAACGAGCCTTTCTTCTGATTTACGATCAGCCGGACTTCGTCATTCCAGAACCACTCCATGGTGTTCCCTTTGATTTCTTCGAGCGTTATGGTCAGCATCCTCCTTGCATTCTGGAACATGACCTTATCATTCTTTCTTTTTTCCGGCACCTCAAATAAATCCTTGAGAACGTGTTCAGCCTTCTTCGAGTGTGTTTGTGCTGAAATTATTCTGCTCTTGTCTGCACAACTCGAAACGTTGACATATTGGCCATGCTTTCCTTCGAGAGGGTTTGCGTCTATGGTCTATGAATTGCAGAGATACGCTGTGGTGCGAACTCTTCAAAGAGAAGCGCCATGACGATATTCAAAATTTCCTAAATCTTCTAACTACATACGTTTGTGATAAACTCTATCTCTTTTAGAATTCTTATAGATCGCCACAAGAGACCTCTTCAGGGTAAAGTCATTCCCCCGGCTCATTGGCACAGCGTTCTTGCTTACAGGGGAGCAATAAAAAGGACATCCTGTCTCCACATCAAATGAAGTTAATCACACTTTGATCAATTTAAACGAATGTTTCAACTTAAAATTGTAAGGCACATCCCTTTGAATAAAAACTCCCACAGTGAGCTTTGACTTGGTCGACATCAGAAAAATCTGTCACGAAAATATGGGTGCACGGGTCGAGCTCAACGAGGTCTCGGCAGATCGCAGACCATTACAACGTTTTCTGAAACGCTGGTTGGAAGTGTTAGTACAGTAGAACCAATGTCTTTAAGAAACTAGTAAATCGATTCGAGAAATTACGTAATAGCTTCAGACTGGAGCAATTATGGTAGGTCTCCGCGAGCTCAATGGTGATGGTAGACGATGTCATATTTTGAAGAGCAGGGCAGAGTTTGCCCTACTAATAGAGGGATATTTGCGGAATATCCTGCTGAAGTACTCCGTCAACGGCTATGATCTTCGCGAAGATAAATTCGCTGAAGTGCCGACATGGGCAATATGTCGTTTTTTGACTACCTCCACTGTATCTAACTGATTACCAGGGCCTAGTGGAATGAAACTCTCAGTTTTGGTGCTCCTCGAATTATTCTCTAATAAGTAAATGTTGGGAACGCTCGGACTGGATGATAATGTAGCAACTGATTTCAGTTACCACGAGCAGAATCAGCGGTCATACCCAGTTCGAATACCTTCCTGGCCAACCAGGACTCGGCTTTCCGTCGTCGGTTCTGTGCTGCCATAGCTGTAGGGGAGGTCAAGCGCGCAGTTTTCATCGGCTGGATCCTGCAATTATCGTAAATTATATATTGTTTAAAATCGCATTCCAAATGCAATGAGTTAACCTGGAATGTAAGGGCAGATCAGAAAGAAATTCATTCATACCGACCTAACCTTCCGCGTTTTGGAACTGATGTACTGTATTTACTACTCATTTTCCAAGGCAATTTGTCATGGTAATGATCTGCCGCCACACCATTCTGCTCGGCATATTCTCTGTTTTCGCCAAGCACTTTCGGTAAACTTTGTGGCCATTGCACTCTTCCGTTCATTTCTTGAAGATAGGCAGTGTAATTCGATCCTCGGATACCTCATCAACCCAATGATCTTCTAAATCGCTGGATTCTCCTCTATACTAGTCTCAGTACTCGAATTGATAGTTTCTTGGTCGAGGTCATTCACCCGCCGTAATCCCCAGATGCTGACCAGAGAACTAGGGCAAGGCATTTCCGGCTCATATCCAGCCTAGTTTGGCAGGAATTGTCTTGTAGTTCTGAACACGGCCCACTTCTTCATAGGCTTGTCGTCACCACGACAGTACCCTTACAATTTCCTGAGACTCAGCTCAGAAGATTTTTGTCGAGGGAGGTAGGGGCCCAATCAAAGAAGTCATGGTACGATTGTTTCACCCAGCGCCAAAATTCTGATGGCAAGTAAACAACCTGAAGTTCTGTTTCGTTTATTCCATTTTCACAACACCTGGTCCTTATTGCAAGATTTCCACTTTTACATTCGTATGTTCAATGGACATAGGTGGGCGAATGCTTGTACCTATGAGTGCGAATGTAAAGCTTGCCTATACATACGTGTTTATGTGAGCCGAGCGATTGGTTCCTGGTTGAGTCAGTCAGGACAGCCATCTGGCGCTGAAAGCCCTCAACTCCTCCTTAGTGCCGCTGTTTTATCGTCGATACCAACGAGCTTCAGTCACGTCGCACTTGCTAGTCCCATTGCTGCATAGACCAAACGCTGGTTTCAACCGATGAACTCCATCGCTGCTGATTCACCAGATGGGCTTGACTGGATGAACGGCTCCGTGCATCAGACTCTGATTCACCATACCATGTAAGGGTTTTCAGCTAGAATTACATTTTCTGGACATGATTATCGGGAGAAATTCTCATCTCTGACCTGTCGTTCCTTCGTCAAGCACTAGACGAAAAACCATTCAATGTTCATTAACGAGGCGGCAGGTTGTCGAAAGTTCTACTTTTTTGAGTAAATCGAATGAGAAAATAAGTTTTTTTTTTCAAAATTTTTCTTTCCTTTGCAATGGAGGAGATTTAGAAAATTTCTATTCCGATACTCTGTTTCGAACAAGTGGTGCTGGGTGCAGACGCCCTTACCTTGCCCTATGCAGTCTTCAATTTCACGTTTTTTGATAGATCAAGCAACGTGCATTTAATCGAACTTCATGATAGTGCACGAAAACTTATTTTACAGTTGAATCCGCATTTCTCAATGCCACCACGATTTTCGAGCGCTACTTGAATAACTGCGAGTGAATTAAGTGAATTAAGATTTCTCCTGATATCCTTTCTTTGTGAACGGTGCATCTTCGAAGCTCCAAAGCCTAAACCAAATTGGAGGGCAAAGGGGCGCGATAATTACTCACATGTCCGCGGATCGTCTATCTCGATGCAGGAACGAGAGTGCGACTCAATAAAATGACCTGATCCAAGAGTTCTGTCTCGAATATTCAAATAATAGATTCGCAAAATAACCACATGACTAATATTATTGCCCATTATTCTTCTTGTGATCCAGTAGCATCTTTAATTGTCTTTCCAGTTTTCATCGTGACTTCGCTCTCTTTGAGGTTCTTCTTCATCACACACTTCGATCCTTCCCTTTCATTCTTCTCTTCCATTAGACGAGCTCTAAACTTTGAACGCTTAAAGATGCTCTATGACTTTTGATGTGGTGACTGGTGGTCGCCGTTTGTCACCCTTTTGCTTCACTTATTATTAATCTTAGCGGTGTACTGCTGAAGCTAACGACACCACTGGATCACCTCTAGCAGTGGATGCTGTATTGATTAAGCAACCGTGTCAATTCTATGGTGATGATAGCTTCACAAGCACCACCACTAATAAAAATACTCCCTCTTGAAAAACGAAAGAGCGTCGGGTGCAGATCATACACTACAAGTGACGACGGCCTCCACAAAATGTGAACGTGTTCTGCAATTGAAATGATTAGCCTGTTGCAATTGTATTCTACCAGTTGTCACTAATTACAATTATCATTTACTAAACACTAGCTATCACTGTGGAACACTAGTAACCAGATTCACTTGAAGGCTGTCGTCACTTGTAGTGTATGATCCGACACTCTCCTCGTTTTTTGAAAGGGGAGTTTGTTGCAGGTGAAAACTCACCTAGGCCTATTGCGATCTAGCGACCTTTCAATTTGCTTCCACTTGCATAATCGAAAAGGGTTCTGAAAATAAGCGTTAGACAGGGTGAAGGTGGAACTTTATACCCTTCCGTGTGAAATATGGCATGCCGTTCTCGAGAAATTAATTAATGCAACCCTAGCAAGGTGACCACAGTGATTTGATGAGTACCAAAAGCTGTGGATTTGAGTTCTCTGTTCTCAATTTTGGTGCCCAGACTTCGTTTAATATCTATGATGATTGAGATGTTCCTCCCATGAAAATGATATCTGCAACACATGACAACATGTGCTTACCAATAACATGTGACAATGGTCTACTCTTTCAATCTGATCAATTTTACATTAACCCCCTCTCCCTACCCTTTTTCTTAGTACAGCAGAAATGTATTATGTTCGATTCTGCCCAATTCCTGTTACAGGAGCCCATCGAGATCTCCGGATCACAAGAAGCCGGGTGGTTTGTTCGCAAGGAAAAAGAAATCGAGCGAATGCTTCGCGGAGACACGTGTCGACAAAAGAATGATGTATGTGCTTTTTCTTTGTTTGCTCCTCCTTCATTATAAGTGTTCCACTTACGCATTCGCTTTTTGCAAAATACAGCCTGAAAATTCAGGGAGAAATCCGGTCACTTTGCTTTTGCGATTGCTGTATTCTCGGGTTTTCGGCAACCTAAGTCAGATTTGTTTAACACATTGACGACCGTGTGATATGATGTCATACCACACTTTCACATGGAGCAGTCCAGTTTTCCCAAATTTATTTGGCTTTTTTTCTTGTTCCACAATGGCCCATGTAGATTATTGGATCCGGAGAACAATCTTTCAATTACTGATAATGAAAACGGTGAAGAATTGATGACTATGAGAATGAGAAGATACGAAAAAGTTGCTGCAGTACGTGCTCAACGGCGGTAGTCAATAGGTTGAATGCCCATTCGAACAGTATGTACATCATCATACAGCCTCTGCAAAATCGTTGGTTATGCCGGCCACAGCTGCTTCACATCCAATTTTGAGGTTTTGAAAATTTGTTAATGTAGTAATAGTACACTGAACTAAGGTGACAGGTTCTCTTTCAGCTGAGAAGAGGGACGTTTTGACTCGGCTGTTCTTCACCACTCAATGCGGGCAGTGAATCACCTGCCATAAAATTTCGGCGTTCTTTAGCACAAGTAGAAAGGTGATGCGCTCGGTAGTTGAATGTCAGGGCACATAGAAATTCTGTGGGCTGCCGTTGACTTGCAAGTATTCTCCATTGTGGTTTTGAATAGAACGTTTCCAATGCCGGTAACTATTATGCTTTGTTCTTTCGGAAAACCAATGGATCAATGGAACTGTTCTTGAGGCTCGAAATGGTGTTTGGGAATCAGTCGCACTTACTCGACTTTTCAAGCTCTGAGGAAGGTGACAAAGCCGAAATGTTAGCCGCAAAAAGGTTATTGCCATCTTGCTTGCGGCCACAAACCTGACCAAAAGTATGACTGCGATCGTTGATATCCTAGTTCATATTTATTGTCAATATAGATTCAAAATGACCAGGCCCACATGTTGAAGTGCGTGCACGCCCCCCAAGGTCGATTCGCTAGGATTTCCCAGCTCTTCAGGTGTTCCTCACAAGTCTTGCTGTCAGAGTCCAACGAAGTGTTTCTGGTAACCTAGACGAGTGCCGAGAATATGGCCCATCTCGGAGAACCTCAACGATTCGTGCAATCGGTGCTTTTACGATTCAGCATTTTCATCTTCATGGTATTAGATTGTCTGATAAGCAATGTCGTCTTTCGCAGATAGAAGCTCCTTGTTTCTCTTTAGAAATCCCATGTTTTGTATAATGTTATACATCATTGGAAAGAGAATGTGCTTGCTCTACAAAACGATTTACTTATTTTCCACATTTATAGAACCTGTAGAAGTTAAGGCTTGCGAGAAAGAAGGTCTAGTCACCAGAAGTTAGGCAAATTGACAATATAGTTCTAACTCTGATTTCCACGAAGAGAAATCGATTAGTGATGCGCCTTAACTTCAGCCACAAACTCTTTTGAACATTCCATTACTAAGCTGTCCAAAACGTCATGCCGCTCTTTTTTCAACTTGTTTTTTTTTTCGCCAAAACTCGATGGTTGCCACCATCTTGTTGAATTTGAACCCGGAACAGTTTACCACCGGGACGTTCAAAAACACGGTTTGTTTGAAGGAATTCGTGACTAAAACCGAACTGACTTGACTGACTTTTGTCTTCTTGCTTAAGGGAATTTTTCGGAGTAATGTGGTGATTCGCGTGGTGGGTGGGCACCTTTTGACACATGCCAAAATTTCAGCTTAATTCACAATGAAAATGAAACCGATGCACACGGACTTGGGTAAAAAAAGGAGGATAGCGTTTTAACCCTTTGGTGAAAATTTATGACCGTCGCGTGGGACAATGACACCCAATGGTGGGTGCCACCCTAAAATTTTCTTCTTTACCCATCTAAAACATTTTCAACATATCATTAATTATAAGCAAGCTTCGTTACGTCTATGTTAAGCATATTTTGCAGAAATGTTTGTTACTAACTGATTTATATGATTTTAGTATATGACACTTCGCCCGACGATGTATTAATTAGTGTTTTACATTACGGAGCTTGAGGTGAATTACAGATCAGGACCCCTGCGTCTTTTTGCAGTCTTAAGACACATGAAGGAGTTTGAACTTAAACCAAAAATTCTGCTGCACACTTGAATTTCTGAAGTTTTGAAACACCATCCCTTTGAAATCCGAGATTTCTCTTCAAACTTCCAACAATACACGATCATTATGCTCAAGACTGTAGTCATATTTCATTTATTGTCGTAGTCAAAATTTTAATAAAAAACTGCTTTTGGGGACAATTTTGCCCCAGTTTGTGCGAGAGTTGGCCGAAAAGAGGCATGGTCCCACGAGCACGCTACGTGCAAATCCGCATTGTCGTCCAAGGGTTAAAGAAAAAACTTCAGGTCTAAGAACCGCTTGTTCATTGTGGTGAACCAGAAAAACTAAATTCGAAAAGAAATACGATAAGTTGTTGCGTATAACCCGGGAAGTATAAAAGAGGTCATAGCTAAGTATATGGTATTCATTGATCAATTCTTCCTAGTGCAGACAAAGTTAGGGTTAGTTGCCGCTATGGGTAACTGTTGACTAGACTCCCAATAGGCCTCGAATCCAACGAGTTCACAAATGCAGAAGAGAAGTAAATATTTTTGTAGAGCACGCAGAGCACGCACCGAATGGTAGATGATGATGTGAAAATGTGAGACTTCAGAGGGGAAGTTCCTACTTAAAAAACGACATTAGTTATCGGACAACCTAATGTACGCTGTCCGCATAAAATACAGGGTGTCCCAAAATATTGCACCAAATTTTGAACTCCAATTCTGCAGGTGTTTATAGGTCTTCCTCCAAGATTGAACAGACCCTCCTATCCTCTACCCTATTCTCAATTACCATGCCAAATTCCAGGCTTGCCGTTCGGCCTACATATTATGGTGCGCCTAAACTTCAGCTGAGCGCCTAACCTCTAATCCAGCTAGATCTAGCATCCGGTGGTGAGCATCGCGCTTCCTTGGATCTTCAGCCGCTCCGCGGCACCGTGAGCTAAAGGGAAGGCTAATAAAAGTAGCCTTTGTTGTGGCCGCCCCACAAGTTGACATCCTTGATCTAAGGAAAAGCATGAAGAAGCGAAACCCGGCTTGGTTGAGGAAAGGTGATCAGACTGCTGGAGTTTCCAAGCCTCATGTAGAGAGTGATCAGATTACAACTGCTCGCAGTCCATTATAAGTTGCATAAGCACCATCGCACGAACCAACGGGAGAGCACAGTAGAATCAAAAGGTTCAAGGAGGTGGTGTCGGTCTGTGGAGACCGTCAGCATCGTAATGCGCAAATTTTCATTTCGCGAATTTTCTTGTTCCAGTGGTTGCTACAATGCATTAGGTTAGATTCCAACTTTTCATGGATGGTAAGCAGTTTATTTACTGAAGAGTCCTTTCCATACCAATTCCTGTTCCATTCCTTGTCGTTTCATAGCTTTCACTGCGCAGCTAGGTGCTTGTTAATCCGTATGCTCTACTAACTCAAAGCAGGGCTGAGGTAGCAATACCGGTCGCATCAGATTTATCTCAGCAGTTTCAGATGATTTGAAATAAAAGTAGACATCCTTAAACAAGGGCGGCAGTGGTGTAGTGACAAGTGGCGCGCTCACCACGTGAGCGGTCCGGGGATCAAATCTGGGTCGTGAGCCGCCCGGGCCAACCAAGCCTTCCATCCCTCCGGGGTCGGTTAATTGGAATCTGCGAACGTACAAATGGAAGTAGAATGCGTGCCGCATCCCAAAAAGGGATTGATCAACGGCAAATGCTTTATCCTTTTATCCTTATCGTTAAACAATGGATATTCCCCAAAATTTCAATGATAACAATTCTTCGCTGTGTTCAGAGGTACATGCTTAGAGGCTCTTAGTCACTATTTCTTGATTACATTTGAAATTCAAAAAGTGACAAAAAAATGCAAATGTACAAATGCAAATGCAGAGAATAGGGTGCCCGNTACGATGCCCGTCACGCGGCAACGAGGCAGAGTCTCGCGACGCGTACTGTAAT
>MU868336.1:55588-77587 GCA_036418205.1 Ostertagia ostertagi | reverse complement strand
GATTGCTGCGGTAACGGCAAACTGTTCACACACCGCGTCCAATCAATATTACTTCACCAACAACCTTTAAAAAACCTGTGTACAATCCCCTCCCTCGTTACGAAGATCCCAGGGAACTGTTGACCCTGCCCCAAGAAAGACGATTGCTGCCGAACGTTGACCCAATATGCTATAACATAGCATAAATACACATCGTGGAAGCTGCAATGAAAAACACTAATACTAATAGGAATGGTAAGAAAGTCCTGAGCCGATTTTTCGAAAGCTCCAGAACTTTCGCTTATTGATCGATACCTAGAATCTGCTACGTGATAGATTATCGCTGTCGATCATATTTCTAGCGAAGAAAAATTCACCAAAGTTGAAGACGTTGAAGAGCGGTCAGCGATTTCTTTGACTCTCAGTCTGCTCAGTTCTGGGAGAAGGGGGTCGCTGACCTGCCCATTAGGTGGGACTCTGTAGTGAGTAACAATGGTGATTATATTGTTGAGTAGATTCCATTGTACGCGGAATAAAAAAGTAAAGCACAAAAAAGTGTCAAACGGCTCAGGACTTTCTTACCATCCTAATATAATCATGCCAAGACTAATTGTGCGTCATCCATGGACTGTGATGCGTACTTCTATTGAGAGTGGTCTTCTCGGTCCACTGGCTTGTTCTTTTTCGCTTTTCGCTTTGCACATCACAAGCTGCAGCTGACGGCTGTCCACTTCAAGGTTAAAAAAACAGCCAATCACTCTCGAGGCGTTGAAACCTGTTTGTGAGAGTACGTTCAAATACCGTTGAATTACCTTCCACTTCACAAGTTTCGAGGGCACCTGATTTGTTCGGAAGCCTGTTCGAGTCGAGATCACCTGGCTGGTAAGCATTCGGAACCTGTCCGTTTTTCCCTTTCACACATTCACGAATGTCACGATCGTCTTGCAAGTACGAGAATCAATGACAATGTGGATTTGATCAGATAAGAATTCAATAGGACATTATTCTTTCTGATCATGAGGATTCAAAAATGCGGTCTTTCGCCGGTCGCCCTGGCCCTCATACGGACTTCATTAACCCCCCCCCCCAAAAATGTCTTACGAACCAATTTTCATTGCAAAAACACATAAAAGGGATTGATCCACTCCACCCATATTCCTCTCCATGCTTATTAGTGACTTTTCGCTACCTTTCCCTGAAATTATCGATGTCCCTCCCCCACTCCCATCCCCCTTTCCCCAAATAACTTCGTGGCGCAATTTTAAGGAGTCAAACGCCCCGAACCGGATTTCTCTAGAAGTTTTGAATTTCCTCTCCCAAAATTTATTACATAGAGCGTAGCAAATGGCTATTGCATAGGGCTGTATAGAGGAATGTGACAGGTGAGAAGTTTGATTTCATTTCGGCTGCCTTCGTCTAGTTCGGTGAAGGAAGGTTTGGCTGTCGTGCTACACCTACACGCAGTGCTGTTTCTAAATGAGTCAGTCACTTCACACCAACGCCAGATATTCTTTCGTCCACCGAGGATCTCTCTCCTGCTAACAACAACCCCTATAAAACAAAGGCTAGCCTTAGCTGACATTCACAAATGTGGAAGGTTTGAAGGAGCATGTACCATTTGATGACCTGCGGAATGACCCGACACTTAGTCATCCATATAACTTCAATACGAATCACCGAGAAGAAAATAGCGAATTGACGAAACGATTCGATTAAAAACCAACTGTGTAGTCAGCTGAGCCCACAATTTCTTATAGAAGTGTAAGGCGTGGCGCACCCGCACACTGATCATGGCCAACTACTCTTCTTGTTGTTATCTGTCTCTTGATTTGAAGGGATTTGTAAAGGAAATTAAGTTTGTTTGATTACAAGTAGCAGGAAGTGAAGGTCACGGAACGATCCCTTCAATGTGAATTAGTTACCATTTACGACTAACACATTGGACATACAGAGGATTTGAATGACAATATCGTGTGACAGCTCAGTCTAATGACACGCATGCCTCTGTCCGGAGCGATAACGAGGTCACACCAACACCCTTACAGTCTAAAGAGACAGATGTCACTCGTTCCTTTGACCCTGCGCCACGCATTCGACTTCCAAAACAAATCGTGGTATCATTCACCGTGCCTACCAGGAGTCTCAGGTGCTAGCTGATGTCTGTGTTTCATCCATACATACATTTCTGCTTTTGAATGACCGAGCCAAAGAACAGAAGAGTCCACGTTGATCTCCTTGTAGAAGTTGGAAGCATGGCGCACCCAAAAACTGATCTAAGCCGGCTACTTTTCCTTTGGGCTCTTCGCTTGATCCCAGAACGCGTAAGAGTGGTGTCACTTGTCAAATCACCCTCTCTTCTTTAACAGGCTTATATTAGTGAACGTTCGTCGATACGCGCGCTCAACTCCGTACATCTTTCATCTTTCCCAATCCGTCGGAGGTTGAGTAGAAAAAAATGCGGCTTGGCTTCGGACCTGCTGAACGATGAGAAAAAATGTGCGCGCCAAAAAAAAGCTGCCAAGAGCGTGCCGCCCTCATTCATCAACGTGAGTTCGGAGGCAATTCGCCTACACAGTTGCCCTCGTACACAGGGACACGCACACTAACACTAGAGTTCGTTGTGAGTATTCCGGGCTGTGCAGCGCCGGACATTGCTATGCTCTGAGAGCATCTTGATGTTAGGAAAGCATGTAACTGCGCTATTACACCGTATTCGTCGTGGTATTTGTTGTGGTCGCCAGAAGAAGGTTCTAATGCGGACAATCACCGTATTTTGTGAAGTGCAGCGACTCAGGTAAGCGATCCTTACTAGTAGTACTGTAACAACTGGATAGATCACTACACAGTAAATAATGTAATATGTTAATGTTCTGTGCAGCAGTTTTACGCGTGTCCCTTCTCTTTGACGATTCAGAAGTGCTAACGCAACATCTGGCCGTTTGCCATAAAAACCAGCGGCCGTTTAACGGGTGATTCGTTTGGCATTCACGATATTGTCACTGGCCACCACCGATATGGCTGCTCCACTAGCCAGTGGCCTCCTCTTCACCAAATACTGCCTTTCTGTTGCCTCTTTAGACAAAATATGACTACTATTTTTTTGAAAATTGAATATTTCCATGCGATGGGATCAAGCAGGATTGAACCGAATATTTGACAGTCTTTTGAATTACCTGTGTTACAATTTGTAAGTGCACCATCTCCTACAAACCATGAAGCGAGATATTGGTATACGCATAAATAACCCCTGTAGCAACCGAAGGTAGAGTATGATTGCCTATTCCTTGATTTTTTCCCAGTATCGCAAAGTTTTGAATATTCAGGTTACAGACTAACCGTAGAGCGTTTATTCATAGTTCTTCAAAGATGTGACGGGAGACTATTTTTAGCGCCGAGTCAGTCGGCTGAAAATAAACTAAAAAGCATAAATAATATTGATATGTGCCATAAATGCTTGAGTAAGCCAACTGTTTTGCAGCGTCAAGGGCTCACCCATCCGAAATGCGTAATATCGCGAATTCCGACACCCTCAATAATTCCGCTACAAACGATTGCTGGGTTTAACTACCCATTACACAAATGTACCGAGTATTAATACAATAATATGGCTGTGGCTGACTGCTAGTAACAAGTATGTATCATGTCTAGTTGTACTTGAGCAAGATGAAACAGTCTTGCTAGTTGAGTCGACTTGGCCTGGAGTGGTCCATATAATTAACTGTCCCCAAAGTTTGAAATCAAATAGCAATTTTCCGCCGTCTGAATTCCACTTCGATCGATTTTTGAGCTACCATTGTCTGACGGACAGTGGGTAGTTCGGAGGCAACAAGGACGGACGACCGATGGATGGGTGGTGCGCGCCTCAGTTTGCGCTAATCTCCAAATAGAGGACGTTCATCGCCGGCTCATCAGCGTTGTCTCGGTCCTCCTCGATCTTCTACAAGCCATCATGACCTCTACTTATTTATCAGACGGATTACGTTAGAATAGTAGTGGTGGACGGTTGCTGCTACTCTTCGCAGTACACAATGCAGCTGTCCACTTTTTCTCGGACCTAATCGAATTAGTCAATTTGCCCATTTTTTTCCTTCCCACTGGGAATGACCTGATCGAATAGAAATCTATTGTTCGCCGCTCATGATACTCTAGCAAATCTTTCTGCAGTTTCGTTTTGGCCCATTTCTTCCTCCATTCTGCATTTCAATGTGAACTAATGACTTCCACAGTCTGCAAAACATTTAGCCTACTTTCTTATCGTTGTCAAACACTTTGAAAAGCCAGATTGCTATTGCAGGTCAAGTTCATTAGGTCAGAGACATTACCATCAGAAAAAAAGCCCATTGTGTGTTTTTCACCTTTTCTTTTTTTTCGAGTCGCTGGAATTGGAACAAATTTTGATCGATGTGGTACTGATTTGGGTCAGCTGAATATAATGAGATACCCCTGGGCCGAATTCATTCGAATACACACTTTCTTGACGACATCTGCACCGTTCTGTCAACACGCACACATGTGTATATGTGCGGCTATCAGTTGGTCTTATGAAAATCGTCCGTACCACGTGCGGTGCTACCTTCGTAGCCAGACCTACAGCAAACCTCGATTACTTTTTGTACCCCAACAGTTGTGCAGAAATTGGCCTCATGCTGTGTGTTGGCGTCCTCCATTGCACCTTTCGTGGGCAATTTATGGCCAAATCAGTTGTCGGTCGATCACTCTTACTCGTACACTGGAAACCAGTTCAGCATGTGCATGATGAGGGGCGCTGTTGTGCGACGCGCCCATATCTGACTTGTCCTTTGTGATAGCCCATGGCATTCAGTGTCAACTTTTGGGTGTTTACTCATTTAGCAAGTCACCTGACCTCTTCATCGAGTCGAGTCTCCCATCTATAAGTCCTACCGTAATGCGACTGAATCCCAGAATTTGCACGTTTCAGTTCAAAGGAGACTGCTCAGAAGACGATCCTCATCGACAGTGCTCCACTAAGAGTTCTACACGAGAAGGTGTCACTAACGGTTCAAGCTCCACAGAAATCCGACCAGGTTCGTTTATTTGAGTGATTCGATACCATCACAGTAGTGTGACATATGGTTCTGTATATTCAACGTATGATGTGTTTAATTTCGCTACGCACGCAAAACTTCACAAATCCCACGCACTCGTTTGCGTGTAAACTGGTCAGTTTATGCATCTGCTATCTTCCGCCATCGCATCATCCCGCTCTATAAACGTGCGCACAGCGGCTAATCGTCTCGGTTCTAGTGCTTTGCAGTAGAAAGCCCATTGTGCCTATCGAAAGCCTCCGGCAAAATCGCTTCAAAAAACTCGCTTTTCCGAAATTCCCCTAAACGTTTCAATAACTGAAGGAACCCCATCAATAGCTGAGTAACCCGGTAGCTGAAGCGCTTTACGTCTATTTAATGAGGAACCTCTGGATTCCAAGGGTAGAAGCAGGTTTTCATGGCCCCAGAGGGCTGTCCCACGCTCACTTCATAGTTGCACCTGTAGCAGAATGCAGCTTCAACTACCACTGCTACAACCCAGTTTTGACTACCTACGTGGAATCGTTCTCCGATGGTGACAACGTCAGAGTCAACTTCTCTGTCCTTCCGGTAACACAGCGGTGCCACTGTGACGGTCAATCATTTGATAGTCAATTGTTCTGCTATATGAGTTTTTGTACCAATTATGTACTCATGGGCGGAAGTGGTGTAGTGGCAAGTGGCACGCTTACCACGCGAGCGGTCCGGGGATCAAATCCTGGGTCGTGAGTCGCCCGGGCCAACCAAGCCTTCCATCCCTCCGGGGTCGGTTAATTGGTACCAGACTTGTCTGGGAGGATAAAAACACTGACTTGTACATCGGCTGGCCCCGCAAGTCATTGTATAGGCCACATCGCATTCAAACGCCACTACGAATGTACAAATGGAAGTAGAATGCGTGCCGCATCCCAAAAAGGGATTGATCAACGGCAAATGCTGCATATCCTTTATCCTTGTCCTTTTATGTACACATACTTAATGTGTTCTGCTTATACGTATGTACGCTTTACACTTATTTATATCACAGAACAATGGCTACTTATTCTAATAACTGTGATGTTTTAAGCGTAGAGTAATATGATCGAGATACCACTTGGAGCGTCCAATCCGTTGAATAATACGTCATTTCCTTTTGATTGAATAAGGTGGAGTGAGGGGGGATGTCTGACCGTTTTTTTTTCTTCATCGTTCCGCTACCAAAAATTTAAAGCAAAGGTTTCCAAGGTGTTTTGTTGAAGCATTCAGGCTCTCATTTCAGAGCTCTCTGAAATTCTCGCATTTGATAAGAAGTTCTATTGCTTTCTTCAAATCAAAGATACTTCAGTGATTCACCACAGTGGCGATTAATCATTAGAGGTGGTGGTGTTAACACATCACGGGAACCACTCCCCACTGCTACCAACCTTATTGCTTCAAAACTTTTACTATTTGCACATCATAACCCTCTTGAATTATGTTCTTGTATCCATGGGGACCAGGCTGTCTTCAGGAGGCTCAGACGAAAGCTCAACAAAGCAACGACTGCTCCTTATCTGATAGCGTTTTCGGCATCAATTCCTCCTTAGGGAGTTAGGTTGTGACGCTTTCCGCACCAATCGCTGGCCCTCGTTTATCTAAGCGTCCATATTTCGACACTCTTCTTCGCGTGTTTCACTATTTTACTCTTCTTGACGTGTTGAAAGTGCCAGTGGTCCATTTGGGGTGCCACCTATCAACGCACTCAATGATCTCCAGATCCCACTCCACTTTTCAGATGGAGTCTTTCCAAAACTCCATGCTAACGTTTGTTGTTTCAAAACTATTTCTCGGGACAAAAGATATATGACAGAATTGATTAAAATCCCGTAATTATTTTTGCTTCTAATTAAATATTGATCTCTTCTTTATTCCAGACAAACAGACCATCTTCAAATGATTCTGATTCGTCAACTATAAACTCAACAACTACTTGTGCTCAACTTGTGAGTTCGCAATTTCATTTCGCATTCATATAGCGTATTGCAAGAGAAGTAATCAATACATAAAAAGTCTTCGTTCAGGTTGAACAGAAACTTCAAGAAATCACGCAAGAGGTTGAAAATTTGGCCGCTGCAGCGACGAAAAACGCGGCCACATCGAAAGCTGAGGAGTACAGGACACAAGTAATACCTTATCGAAACTTCATAAATTTGTTAGCAATCAGTAAATGCGAACTGCTGGTAGTGACATGTTGAGCAGCAATCTCGAATATACAGTAGCGGTCAAAAGTGTTCGCCGAAACGGTTTTTCGTGCTTTTTCTTTTTTTGCCAGAAAAAAATCAATGGTGGCCTCGAAAATTTTTTCTTTTGAATATCCTGATTCTTAAGGTTTGAGGATATAAAATACTAGAAACATAACGTGTGAGTGCTGACAAGCTATGGTGAGTATACCATGAAAGCTGAGTTGGAATGAAATGGTGCCCCGGTAGCGTAACTGGTAGCGCACTTGCCCGGAAAGCGAGAGGTGCGGGTTCTAGTCCCGCCTGGGGCGAAAGTTTTGTTCACAACCCAGCATTCTTGTGAAACTAAATATATTTTATACGAAGTTATTACGATTGCATAGGCAATTGTGGGAAATACAATCGTAATAAATCACTCATGATACAATTAAAACTCATGAATAAATACAATGCATAAATTATATGTAATAATATAAGATAATATTATATATAAACAAAAAAATAATTATTGTAATTAAATACTGTAATAATAATACAATATATAAGATTGATATACAATAAAACAGTATATCAAACTTTAAAGGAGGCCTTGCTCAAGCGAGGAAAAATAATGCACTGAAAATAAATTCGGCGAACACTTTTCACCGCAACTGTATATCAACGTTTGGCCGATGTCATAGTTTGTGAATCTAGCGTTGCGCCAGCGAGTCGACCGATGCACCAGCGAGTCGAACTAGGTACCAGCGACTCAATAGTGGCGGGACCCAACGTTCAAAAGGAAAGCCCGCCACTTTCAAACAGTGTCACTTGACAGTGGACGCTGTTTCAAACAGTGGCGGGACTTGACACCACCGATCAACAACAAGGAGGAAATGAAGATGGCAATGAGACTTATAGAAATGTGAGGCTGTGCTACGTGCGAGAGGGAAGTCACCGTGACTATGAGAAGATCATTCCCTTCCCTCAACCCACTTAAAAGCCCACGTAGCATACCTTCCTCATTCTTCCGTTCTCAACCATCCCGTCCTCCCCTTCCCCCTCCTTTACTGTAGGACGGCATAGGTAGGATGCACTTGCTATTTAACAATGTTGTGTTGAATTGTATTGTGCAATGTTTTTCAGTTGATCTGAAGAAGGGCTTAGGCCCGAAACGTTATCAGTAAAGTTTTATGAAAAGAGTCTTCGATTCACATATATCCTGCATCGCTAACGCAAAGTTCGACTCGATCCAGCTATTCGGTAGCGAATCGCTCGATTCGCAAACTACGACATCGGCCTTTAGCTTTTATGGCCCTCATGCGCCAGTTCTGCCAGGTCAAAAAGTGCGGCTGACAATACCAAACAAAAAGCTAGGATATTCCCATTGAAGCTTAGCGTTAGGAATCCACTTATGAAAACAAGTAAGTCCCCCTGGCTATTTTATTCTACTAGTGAGAACGAAGGTTTGTAGGTGCCCCTGTATTATAGATTGACAACGTAAGAGACTCGTTCTGACCAGGGTTAATGCATTAGTAACTCGCTTTTGGAAGGAACTCTTCTATATCTTCCTCGAAATCGAGATAATTGATCGCTTTTTTCTAAGCCGATGGGTCGGTTAAGTGTTCGAGTACTCGAAGGACGTTTTTTTTTTCAAAGAAGATGTTTCGAGAAGAAAGTGGAAAATCAGACACCCACTTTGCCAAGCATCCAAGGGGAAATTAGAGGGTCGGGTTTAGAGTAAAAAACTTGCGCTGCTTCACCAGGCGACATGTGAGGAAAGGGGAGGTTCACGAGGGACATGCAACAAGGGGAGTCATGTTGGTCATTTCGCCCTCACCCGCTCTATTGTGAAGCATGCACTTTTCTAGTACCGTATAAGACTCAAAAGGGTGCGTGGCAAGCGGCGCCCCTGAGTTCAGTAAAGGGATAGAATCATGCACTGGATCTCATCCAGAGACATCGAGACTTTCATCCTTAGATGTTAAGCTGGAGTTAAAGGATAAAGGATAAAGCATTTGCCGTTGATCAATCCCTTTTTGGGATGCGGCACGCATTCTACTTCCATTTGTACATTCGTAGTGGCGTTTGAATGCGATGTGGCCTATACAATGACTTGCGGGGGCCAGCCGATGTACAAGTCAGTGTTTTTTATCCTCCCAGACAAGTCTGGTACCAATTAACCGACCCCGGAGGGATGGAAGGCTTGGTTGGCCCGGGCGACTCACGACCCAGGATTTGATCCCCGGACCGCTCGCGTGGTAAGCGTGCCACTTGCCACTACACCACTTCCGCCCCTGTTAAAGGCACAACCCAGGCAGAGGGTTTTATAACTCTTCTCTTCGGTCAGAAGTATAGAACCCTAGGGGACAATCACAAATGTGGCGTTCACGTGCACGGAATTCGACCGACAAGAACGCTTTGGGCTTGCAAAGTAAGCTGCTCGAGCTGCAGCGAACGAGCTCTCTTATCAGGCCGTTGTCTGGTGCTCTCTCATCTGATGCGCTCTCTCGCCCCATACTCTCCTCTTCGCGCTTAGTCTCTCGTTCCTTTAGCACAGCCAATTAGGAAGGTGAGTGAGCCCTCAACCTGAGCGTTTTCGACGGATTCTTTTCCTTTTTTCTTCACTGCCGGCCCACTTGGCACCGATACATTCACATTCGTGTGCAAGAGCCACACCAGTGCGATCCTGGGGCATGCCTTTAAACCCATAAGACTTAGAAATTAGCGGCAAGTAGAATGCGTGCCGCATCCCCAAAAGGGATTGATCTACGGCTAATGTTTATCCTTATGCTTTATTCGGGCACTGTTTAACCCAACTGAAGCAGAAGGTCACAGCGATGCAAAATTCTTCAAAAGCTGACGAAACTTCGAACTCGCTTCGGTTTTAAAGCATTTGCCGTTGATCAATCCCTTTTTGGGATGCGGCACGCATTCTACTTCCATTTGTACATTCGTAGTGGCGTTTGAATGCGATGTGGCCTATACAATGACTTGCGGGGGCCAGCCGATGTACAAGTCAGTGTTTTTATCCTCCCAGACAAGTCTGGTACCAATTAACCGACCCCGGAGGGATGGAAGGCTTGGTTGGCCCGGGCGACTCACGACCCAGGATTTGATCCCCGGACCGCTCGCGTGGTAAGCGTGCCACTTGCCACTACACCACTTCCGCCCAAGCTGGAGTTAGACTCCTCTGATATGAAAACACTCAACTTTTCGATGGTTGGCTGTGCGCCCATAAATGGGCCACCTACCTACATATCATAATAGAAGGGTGACTAATTAAGCATTCTTGGCTAATCAATCCCTGGTTGAAATGTGCCATGAGCTTTACTGTCGATTAGATTGGAGGTAGATTTGAATGCGGTAGCGTAATCAACGGTTATTAGGGCCAGTCGATGTATAAGTCAGTATATTTTCCTTTCAAAAAGTCTTGCCCTAATTTCGGGACTATGAAGTTGAAGACCCGGTTGGTCTGGGAAAATCTTATGTGAGATTTGATCCTGTCCGTACACATAGTAGGCGGCGCCGCCTGCCATTACCCCCCTCCCCCCAATTCATGCGTTACAAAAATCTAATATGTCACTGCAGTTTCGAAAGGAACTTGAATTTCCGGGATTTCTTACTAGAAAACACCTGGTTAAGGCTTGTCATGAATGATAACGATTCACCGCGAGCGTTCCTGCAGAACAATGGTCTCAGTTTCAATGAATGCTTGTTAATACAGCGTGATGAATCTGTGCTTATTCAGCGCGCAACGTCTGAAGTGAGCTCGTCATCCTTGGCCGCATCTGAAGGCTATCGTACGCCGGAGCAATCGTTACGAATCGAAATTGCAACTCCACCCGTCACAAAACCTCGCCAGATTTTCTTGTCACCAAACGCTTCGCTTCACTTAACACCCAATTCTGAATCATCACAATCACAACGTCTTCCACCACCGCAACCACCGCCAAAACCTTCTGTCGATCTGAGATTACTAGCTGAAACGACTCATCGGCTGATCGACGAAGCCGCAGAGATCCCTGTAATGCAACGTGCACCATTACCGGAGAAGAATCGCGAAAGCCTCGCCGATCGTCTCAGTAAAGGTATGAAATATTCTTTACACTCTACTTCTCTGTAGGAAATCAGCTTAACCTATCTTCTAGGGATCCATGACCTTACGCAAGGGTCAAGTGACCGTCTTCAACGCTGGAAGAGCAAGCTACAGAATGGCAATCCCTCCAGAAGGCAGAAAGACCAAAGTGAACCGCCACCGATCAGAAGGTGAAAAGAACATCATTCATAATGCCTCCTTCAACTCCCTAGACAAATTGCCTCGTACATAGGGCTTGTAAAAAAATTGTCATTTTTTCACCCAGCCAGCAAAAAAGCGCCTCTGTTACACTTAGTCGGTGTTGGCTTTTGTTTCTTTTTCGCTGCAAGTGCTACGACAGTTGTACTCCCTGCTCAAGTACAGCTTACTCACCTTCGAACGTTTGCAGAAGATCCCAGATTTATTGAAGAAGCGCGAAATAATGACCAACTGATTTATTGCTTTTTGCCCGTCGAAAGCTTAGAATTTGCTCCTCCCATCTCACTCGGCCACGACGCCCCACGGGATTTCATTTATTTTTTCCAGCGCTGCATCTCAGTGATGTGCTGTTCCACCGTTCGCTTTACGTTATTATTTATAAATTCCAGAAAAAAAACTAAAATTAAAAAATGAATTTTTAAGGCTGCCGATGCGTGTGCTAGACTCGGACCCAGTGTGTGATTGGAGTGACAGATACCCTCGCCCTCTTCATCCCTCACGCTCCGCTTCCAATGCGTTACAGATCAATCACTTCACCTCCGGACAGAGTTTTGGGTACGTTTTATTCCATTTTTCCTTTTTTTAAAATCCACTGCAAGAATTTGCGAGCGAAATTCATTGGTTCAATTCTCTTGAGAACAGATTTATTATTTGTTCACTGTGATGCGGTTGGAGGCCTTCAGCCTCCTGAGACAGCAAAGAAAGCCTTGTTGAGCCTTGCAGACCCGGCTCCTCATTTCCAACATTTGGTCCATTGCTGACATTCACTTTCTCGGTCTGACCCTATCATGTTATCGTTTAAACATTTCCCACTTCTCTGCTGATAAAGCCAGTGAGATCAAAATCTTCTGTACCTCAAGGTTAGCTGCAGATGGTTCGCGACAATAAAGGTATCCAACTAAGTCACTTTGTTATTTGCACTCCTTAGTGTCACTATGGTCAGGCTCGAGGGGATATTTTCCGAGTAATTCCTCAAGTCCTATGGCTGAATGAACTTCTTTCCTTTTTTCCTTCTTTGTCATTTGGTTTGACGATGTATATTTGGAATTTGGTGTAATTTTCTGGTGTCTGGGGGGGGGGGGAGTGGGAGGAGCAGAGAGGACAGGTTGAGTTTTCTCAATAGCTGCCGCCTCCAATGTGATTGTGAATAGAGGACCACTTGGCAGCCATGCCTTTTTTGAATTGTAAGGTGCTAGACTCGTAGCAGTCGATATCTGTGCAGTCTTATCTTTATTTATTTATTTATTTATTTATTCATGCGTGCAGTTGACGCGCCTAGAAAGAACAAACAATAGAAAACACTGTGGTTAGTCAAAGGACGGTAGCCCCATTATCTTAACAGAGGCTATTGAAACTACAGGATAAAATGCCTCAAATAACCTTATTCCCTCTCCTGCATTCATGAATAGAACCAACTTTTTACTAAATTTTGCGTATAAATATAGTTTACTTACTAAACTTGATGGATACTGCCCCCATCTCGAATAACTTCATCACAAGCGTATAGAAGAATGTAGAAATTTTCTCGGGAGAAGTAAAAACAAATTTTGATGAATTATTCAGAATTCGCATGTATTGACTTCTCAAAAAACAAAAATGCTCGAATATAATAGTTTTCTCTGATGCGCTTCCAGGTTGATTGGGGCACGGGTTTGATCTCTGAGCTTATCGCAGTGTTATCTCCGCTGACAGCTGCCTTCCTAAGCTCACATGTTTTTCACAATTGGTCCATCCCATAACAATTATCACTTCAGCAAACAATGCGATTTTGCCAATTGAAAACCTAGCCTACCTTCGACAGTGGCTATTTTACAATGGCTAGAGGAACATTTTTTGAGGGAGCATTTTTTGGAGAAAGTCTTGATGTCTTGAAAAAAAAGCACTTCGTTTTCTCGAATTTCATTTGCGTCCAGTTACCGTAATTTGAGGGGCAGTACAAGTGCACCCATGTGAACTTCTATCTATACAAAAACTGTAATTTTCTTGAAAGGGAACCTGAGCAGTTAACAACTTCGTCTTCAAGCGGTGTTGCTGATGATGAACTTTGTAACTGAGGCATTTATCGGACTGCGAAAAAAATTTCTTGCATAACTACAGATCATCCTGCAGGGCCCAAGGTTGAATACTCGGTTTCATGGAGACTTTTTGCTCATTTTTCAAAATTTAAATTGCTTTATATACTGGGATGAAATGTTACCGATTCACGCTATGCAATTATGCATAGCGCGAAAAAAAGGGCGCAGGCTGTACTTGAGTCCGTACATGGGGGTGTGTGCTTCCCGGATACTGTGCTTATCCGTAAGGCAATACAGTACAGTAAGGCAATACAGCCGTAAATATACGAAATTCACACAATAAACTTTTTTTTTCGTTTTCTCGCTAGAATTCCGTTTATTGGTATGGTATCCGGAATCTGAAGATACTGTGGAATTCAAGTCGACAAGATCTATAATTGTTGCGTTAAACTTATCTTACAATAAGACGCCTTTTGAACACAGGAAAAGGGGATGTTAAACTGAATGACCGCGCATTTAGTCATTCAGCGCTTCAAAATGAAGTGGAGATCCTAAAATCAGAAAAAAATACACAGTTAGTATCACAATGTAACAGAAGGCATGTCACATATGTAAGTAGGATTTATTCGCATCACATACATAAATACAAACAATTCCTTCTTGGAATGAAACTCCAGTGCGTGGCGCAGTAAACAGGGAAACTCTTTCGGAAAATGAAACGATATCTCATAGAACTGCGCAAGCTGACTTCAGCTCTATCTTTAGATTCAGAAACTCACCATATAACGGAGTTACAACCAAGTGCAAATCGCCATTTTCGCGTGAATCTTTTAAGTTTATGGCGAGTACCGTAGACTGTCGTAAGTACAAAATCCAGGTAGAAGGAAGGCTCTTTGGGTTCCGGTTGCGCAATGAATAAGCACCGTCTGAAAGACAAAGGTGCGTCTTTGAGTAACGTCAAAGCGCAATCGTCGCGCCCGTGACTCAATACCCTTGCGTTGGCCCATTTTGTAGCAGTAATGGCATGATTGCCTCTTCCCTTTTTTGTCCAGGCGGTAATCCCGCGCCGTCGAAGGGTCCGCTGTCCTTGCTAAATGTGCCTGGTATAAGGAATGCTGAACAAAAATTTTCCGGAAAAACGAACGTCGAAATATGCCAAAGTTCCCTTAAAAATGCAGAAAGAATCGAAGTGAATTGCCACTGTTGAGGCATTCAAGATTTCTAGTTCGTAAATGCTAATGTAGAATCATTTTTATACAGCCGTAGTTTTTATTGACCAAAGTTGGTGTAGTGGCAAGGCGTAACGTCCCCAAGGTACAACTGGGGTCAGATCCCGGGTTGGATCTCATTTTTGAAAACATTTTTTGAACAAGCCTTGAGGCTCGGTTATCTGTTCCTAAGCTCGTTTGGTGTGATACGAAAAACAATGAGTTGCATTTGCTGGTCCCTGCAGATCAGATTCAGACCAAATTGCACCCAAGCACACTGATGATTCCTTAAGGCGTTTATTTCGGTGGAAAAGCAGCCTATTAGAGATCAAGGTAAAGTGGTCGGTGGTGCACGGGTTAAAAAAAACTTGAGAGACGGTTCTGAACCCATGATGTGAGATCCTTCTTTGTTCAGTGGTATGGACCTGGCAGCAGGGGCATATTCTTTGCTGCAAAAAGCGCGCTGTCCCTCACCTTAAGGGACCTTCCCGTTTTTCGACTTCGTCTATCCCCTCCAATTTCAAACCTAGACTTGAAAACCATCTTCAATGGAGAGGAATGTCTCATAAGCCCAAACGCTTTTCTTATTCGCTTGTCCTTCAATTCTCTTTATCTCTGATTCTATCCAGCTTAGCAACAGTTCAGTGCACTGGTGCTATTTTATTTAGTTTTCAGTGTCGTTAAATCCCACACGGGTAAGAGGGGCATAAGCTCGGTCTTGGGTGTTGAATGGCGATCACTGGCTTTTAAATGCAGTACTTGGAGTTACATAGCAATTCTCTTGCATACTGTCTATCCCAACTTTCAATTAAATTTCCATATCATGAGCTAAAGAATTGTCGCTGGCTATTGCGAGATCACTATGGGAGCAGAGATTCTCAATTGAGTCCCTTAATATTCCTTAAGGATGATTTATCACACTGAGAAGTTGTGCTTTAACTTTCCATTTTTCGAAGAAAAAAAAAACAGGAAACAGGGACAACTTATTTGTCAGTATAGTTTTATGCTTTCCACATTGCCCTTCTCCGCGGTGATTCCCTCTTAGCCTACATTCCTTCCGTATTTGTTTACGACAAATTCCTTCATTAGTCGGCCTGTCATCGCGACCTGACGCTGCTATCGCTACCAATTTGCGGGCTCGTTTTCCGCTATGAGGGATAGAACTTGTAGCCACTCTAGGGATCGTAAAGTATATAGCTTCTCCCTCTCAGATCAGTTTCCTACTTATAGACTCTATAACCTAGAACGGCTTGAAGTATGATAGACCGTGCGCTCGATATCCACTTTTTATGATTCAAAGTATTCGAGCAATGACCTAGGTTAGAAGAGACAATATAACTTACAAATGATTTTTTCGGGCACCCCCCCCCCTCGGCGCTAGATCGCTTCAACTGAGCGGATCTGACAAGCTTACTGCCTCATTTTCTTCCCTGTTCGGCCAGCTGGCGCGAAACATGTACGGAAGGATCGAACTCGATGTGTAGAAGCTCCAAAAGTCACAGCATTGGTAGAATATGCATTTTAACGCCTTCACCGAATGACGAATGAAATTCAGAGGCATGGCACATCTTCGAGAGGTTAACCAACGTCAGCCACTACTTCTTTCATTTTTCTATAAGCCGAATATTAAAGCAACAGTCCAAGGGTTTCAACCATTCGATCCTAAGGGGTGGAACATGCACTAGCCCTAGTCAAGTACATAGGAAATGTCACTGATTTGAAAACTTACCTTTGAAAGGCGTTGGAAGGGGGTCTAACGCCGTCGAAGTGCCGAGCCTCGGTACGGCCGCCCACTTCTGTCGGGGCGTGATTGGCTGCGCAGACATTTGCGGTCGTTTCGGGACCACCGGGACTATTTGAGGTCGATCCTTAAAGCAATCGATGTGGTGATGCCGACTACGCTGGATTTCTACGTTTTTTCCTTCTACCTTCTACCTTCAAAACATGAAACGATTTCATTATTGCGCCCCAATTGCAATTGCTGGCAAGTAGCCAGCTATTGCTGGCTACTTGCCAGCAATTGCAATTGGGGCGCATTTACTGCGGGCATGTTCAGACAACTCGTCCAACACAGCGTCTTCCTCCATTGCTAAGTGGCAGAGGGGGAGTCCCTGTCTAAGCCCCTGCCCGACGTTTTTTTACTTTTTCTTTCTCCATTGACCAACTTCTCACCTGCAACGTCATTATAGGTGGTCCTTACCCGCGAATTCGTTCCTGGATTGTTGCTTTAAGGCAGCGGGTTCGGTAAGCTTGCGAGTTTAACTTGTCATCTGCGGATGAAAAAATATTTTCAAGCTGACATATTGCACCGAACGGCGACAAGGGATGAAATTGTTGTTTGTTTGACAGACGGCGCGGCAGAATCTTGCTGAATACACGGCTGAGCGTTAAGACTTGGCGTAGAGATAATCACTACACAGCGGATACTGGTTTCGCTTGAAGCTGGTCAGCAATTATACTGCTTTTGCACAATCGTTGTATAGGAGCCACTTTTTCAAGACGTCCGTTTTCTGCCACACGTTCTCGATGCACGGATCAATTATAAGCGAAGGCTGAGCATTGAATGTCTTCGGACCAGATGGTTACCCATTCGCGGATGCTGTTATCATCTCGCTTTACTCAATCCGTGTGGACCACTTAGAAAATTATGACTGTACCAAGCGCCATATGTTCGTTCCTCGGGTAATCATGTCTGCAGAGGACAGCGATTACTTTCCTGTCTGTGTTAGAAATCCACGGGGTCCTGATCTTGAGCTGGGCACCGCTGTTCAATCAAGATTTGGAAACTGTCTGATCTGGGTCATTTTCTGCTATTAACCCAGCGTTCTGAGTATCTTACGTTATGGACTTATAACGCAATCCACCCTCTTCTTGCATTCATCTTGTTCTAAAACCTAGTAATATCTAGTATTGCTTATAAATCTTCTGAAAGCTTTCATAAGTGAAGGACCAACATATATATGAAAAAACATCAGTCCACGAGATCCAGGAACAGTCCCCACGAAACCACTTCCTTTGCACTGACGTTTGTTGAAAACGGTCGGCCATAAAGTTCTCTGCTTTGAGCCACAACGATGGCTTATGCTGTCGGAATCCCGTTTTGATCTTTTTTCTTTGATTTGTGCCGAATGTTGGTTCAGCAACTAGATTTCGTTAAAGTTTGCTTGGCCTGCTTGAAGTTTGAGGCAAGTCAGGCATTCTCTCATCAAACAGCTCACAGCTCTTCAAATATAATTTCTGCTTTTTTTCTTCACTTTATTCACAGTTTGCGTTCAGCAACTTTTCTCGCACTATTTCGATCACTTGGTGAGCGTGCAAAAGCGATTTTGGTATCCAAGACGACAGATTTTTTTGGCAAAGTGCACAGAACTATTTGAACTCTTCAGCTGCGCATATCATTTTAAAGCATTTCGGACCAGGACGATACCCAGCAAATAGGGTTTAGCATAACTCAGTGTTTGCTTGAGGGAGCAAAACATTGCGTCACACAGCAAACAACTTAACCAGATGCTGACCTTGTTTACTCAGTGTTTTCACATTTCGAGCTTTAGCGATGGATGCATCTTTACGTTCACGGAGTCCATACGCGCTTCTGTAACAAGCGAAGCCGTGTTTCTCACCGGGCTTTTCCCAGTTGTGTGGATACTTTGAGCCGTACTTTCAAATACGTATTCCGCAGAATGAATTCAAATTTATGGGTGCATAAATATTGCTCTTGTAAAACTTAGTTGCAGCAACTTCTGTAGCCTCTATGGAGTTTTCTATTTCTATTAGAAAGTCCCTCTTTAAGATAATTTCACCTAAGTCAATCGTATGTTAAATACTGGATAATTACTGTGTATTGCCCTTCTGTGATTGACCAAGAATAAATAAATAAATAAATAAATAAATAAATAAATAAATAAATAAATAAATAAATAAATAAATAAATGACAGTGTAAATCACTATAAAGAAGGGTCTCGTGGGAAATCCTTCTCTGGGATTGCTTATGATATCACATAGCCTCCAGTGCCCTCACCTGATTATCATCGCAAAGAAAGCAAAACACAGAAAGTGACAGAACCGAAAGAGTCGGAAGAAGAAACAGTATTTGCACTTATTAGACACTGAAAGCTTGGAAATGATACAAGGGCAATGGAATCCAGCTCTGAAGAGCCAGTCCCTCTGATTTTGGCATTTCCACAACAGCAACCCACCTTAGACTTTCTCTGCGTTGTGCTGACATTAAGGCAAATGCATAATAGGAGAAAGTTACAGCCGAACAAAGACAACTCATTGCTACATAAACCGTTTCAGAAATCACCGTTATTATGTATGCAATCATCCCTCAATATGTAGATGGAACTCTGATGTAGATGTGTGGAAATCTATACCCTCTTTCAAAATCTTAAAGTGTACTTATTCTGAGCAAACTCATGGAAAATTCGAGTGAATTTTTCCTGATATAAGCTGCGGAAAATGCTTACTACTCAACTTGATGTTGTCCTTGATTGGACTCAGTGCACAAAGTTGCTGCCCTAATACGGCTGAAGCAAGTTCATCATCAAAGCTTATGCGAATCGAGCGAATCGCGCGAATCGCTAGCAAGTTTGACATCGACCTAAGCGCTATGCTTTATTAACCGCATCTCAAATAACTTTCGTCGTACCGACATGATTCCCAGATGAGAGCAGAACGTATAGGTTGATGGGTTCACATTTCACTACCGTGAAGCAAAGGATAAAGTTTTTTGTGCTACCCAATCTCCATGGAGAGGTGCGCCGCGCTTGGCACCTGCATTCAGAAATGCATCGGCATTTGAATGCACTCTAGCTTTTACTAGTATAGCTGTGGGGCCAACTGACCTAGACCAGACTGGTAATGGACGATATCAGCTCTGAAAGGTCGGAGCCAAATTTGTACATCATTTTTACAAAGGCTGAAGAACTCTTATGGTTGTTGGGAGCATTTTGGTTTTCCAATGGCTGGAAAACTTATGGGCTGCGCTCTTGTTTCAGCATTACTATAATAAATGTATTCTTTGTAGTCTAGTGGCGTTAACCCATCGAAACGGTCCGTAATTATATAATCACCACCTCAACCATAACATTGCGTGCCGTAATGTTTATAGCGATCGACACGAATATATCCGGACACCGTAGATACGAGACGGCTGTAAACTCTGTACATATCTCGCAATCTCATCGATTCTTCCACATCATATACCCAGTATTGCGGTTATTACTACTATCTTAAGCAAAATGCTCACCCTGTGGACGTGCTGCTCCTTCCTGCTGTCCATATTCCTCATTCCTCACACCTTATGTTTGTGCAATGTCTTTGTCTGCCCTGTCCATAGAAAACATCTTGTCGTCGCACCAACAGTTGACCTCAGCCATGGACATCATTTGACTCCGTCGTCGTTCATGTCATGAAAAAGGCCTTTACACATCTCACAAAAGATCTCCACGCATGATAGTATTTCTAGTGACGACGACATCATGCGCAGTCAACGGGCCGGTCCGATTCACCGCCGGCGCTCACCGATGGTGGTGGCGGCGGCGATGACGGCGCTCGTTGTCTTACTCACCTGCACCCATCCACTCACTCACTTGTCTAATATAATGAGGTCTTCAACTAATTTGATAATGTAGTACGGGGCGCAGTCGAAGTCGCAAACAGCGCGCCCGCGAACGAAATTCACTCAACGTTTGGGCGCTTTCGGTCGGTCGATTGGCCATTTCGAGCCACCACAGCAGAGCTCAAAGCCGCCTCATTTCTATTGTCACGCAAATTGATCATCTGCGCGAGACATTTTGCTCCGTCCTGATTAACCAGCCCGGTGTTTACTTGTCCTACAATAGCCTCGGCACACATGGCAAGTGTCGAAGAGAGCGAACGGCGGCAGATGGTAGCATAATCCCGTCGTCGTTGCACGCCTTCTTCACCATTGCCACTTAGTCTCTTCATGGTCATCCGTAAAGATCCTCTCATCCTTTCAGTTCTCATTCCACTTCTTCTCGTTCGCCTAATGTTTTTCGATTGATGCACTCCTCACTTCTATTCAATGGATTCAATGTTCGAGGTACCCAAACCCTGGCGACCCCACCCTTTCTAATCTTTTCCTTATTCATCATTTACATTAACTATGGAAGCTATTTTTCGGACGTCAGCCAGGTTTAGTGTAAAAAATGATATAAATTTAAAAAGATGCTGACAGTACGGTACTTCTTACAGTATGAAACCCCACTTATATGCGTCGTACCTTAGCTGCTAGAAAGCATGGTCTATCTTATGACCCGTCTGCAGGAAGTGAAGGAAAAAACTGCTTATTGAACTTTTCGCTCACTCCAATTAGGTAATTGATTCGAAGTAAAGTAAAGATGTTCTTACTAATCGAGGTGAACTTATTATACTGGTAGATTGGTTGGTAATTTGTGACCCATTCCGATTGTTACTCTAGATTTATTGACCCCTCCACTACAAGTACCATCACTGGCCCCTTTGGTTCTCAATGCAAAACAACAGGCCACGCCGTCTGGTGTTCTTTCCTCATGTCGATGTCGACCGGCCAGACGGTGTCGCATACTCCTACAATCCTCCTCTTCATCAACCTGTAGTTCTTCATGTCTATTTCCGGTCCATCGCCAACCCTCCTCTCTTCAATCCTCCTTTAAATGAGGCTAATAGCCTATTCATTGCAGCAGATAACGTTTCGATGACGGTGGGCACGGGGGCAGCAGCGATATTCGGGCGATAGCCTTGGTAAGCACGCCTCATTGGTTATGCGAAACCTGTTCGATTCGCTTTTCTGATGATCTTTCTGCTTTTCTACTCGGAATGTTTCATCGTGTTGTTATGGTGTGACGTCATCGGGAATATTCACCTTCAATCTACGGTTTCTGTAAAAATGTGTGCCTTTTATTAAATGGTCCTCGGCGATGACGACGGTCCACGGTAGCACCTATATTACTTTGTCGTTTATCCTTGAAGCAGAAAGCTTCTTATGTTCAATCTTGAGGGACCAATTGTCCCTATCTCGCCGACCCTATCGCTGGAAACTTGCTGTATTTTTCCCTTCTGCACTGCCCTTTCTTTGTGAGTTTCCTCATCAGCCTATAGGATGCCAAGCTGCCTCGACTCGTATTACCCATTAGGGTCGATCGGGTCCTTGATAACCAGTCATTGCCTTGGACTCCTCCACCTGATGACGTTCAAAATTTTGCTACGAGCGGCAGCCCAACGTTTTTGAACATACGGGTAATCAAATAATCTGAAGTAACTGTTGTAACTCATTACTT
>MU868336.1:24100-55488 GCA_036418205.1 Ostertagia ostertagi | reverse complement strand
TTTTCTACTCGGAATGTTTCATCGTGTTGTTATGGTGTGACGCCGTCGAGAATATTCACCTTCAATCTACGGATTTCTTTAAAAATGTGTGCCTTTTATTAAATGGTTCTCGGCGATGACCAATCACGTAAATCAAGCCGACCACAGTGCGTCCACGGTAGCACCTATATTACTTTGTCGTTTATCCTCGAAGCAGAAAGCTTCTTATGTTCAATCTTGAGGGACCAATTGTTCCTATCTCGCCGACCCTATCGCTGGAAACTTGCTGTATTTTTCCCTCTGCACTGCCCTTTCTTTGTGAGTTTCCTCGTCAGCCTATAGGATGCTAAGCTGCCTCGACTCGTATTACCCATTAGGGTCGATCGGGTCCTTGATAACCAGTCATTGCCTTGGACTCCTCCACCTGATGACGTTCAAATATTTTGCTACGAGCGGCAGCCCAACGTTTTTGAACATACGGGTAATCAAATAATCTAAGTAGCTGTTGTATCTCATTACTTTTTTGGACAGAGATCGCTTCACTGTTACTATTAGTTTCCATTTTAGCGGTACTTTCAAAAATTATGCAATGCAAAATGATACACTTTTTGTGCCGAATTTAGCGCTGGTCCACTAGGATGACTTCTGTTTACTGCCTTCCTGTGAGGATGACTACACTCCCTTTGGAACATAGAGTGACTATGGTAAAGCATTGCATGGGCCCACTAAGCTTTCGAATGAATATTGTGTTCTAAATTGAAATCTAATGGGATGCGTTCAGGGGGGCTTGACTAAGTGCAAGCCTGATAACTGATTAGGTTTGCAAGCCGGTTAGAGCGTGATCAGCTAATGGAGGGCGAGTTGTGGTCCATGCAAGGCTATATTTCACATAGCAGTTGAAAAAACTAAATTCCAGTGTTTACTTGTATAAATTACATTGTAACTAAAAGTTGCACAACAACACTTCACTGAGTTCACCCATTATTTAATAGAAGTGACAGACGGCCTTATCCTGCGCACCATCTGAGGAGAAATAAAAAAATTTAAAAAAATAGAAAATAAGGGTGACAACCAGATGAAAGATCATTTTCAACCGTACCATCTTTCTATTCCTAGCAGGTAGTGAAAGCGGCTACAGCTAATTCGCAAGACATCCCTGAAAATCGCTTCGGCTAGCCAATAACTTTTCTGGAACAATCACTCCCTACAGTGACCCGAACCGAAGGGAGTCATTAAATCCCTATTAATCCAGGCCCCTACCTTGTCTTCTTTCAACATTTCACTGACATCTACTTTTCTTTCCGGGAAAGCCACAGTTTGAGCTGCAATTAAGGCCTGAAATCCCAGATGACCTCTTGAAAAGCTTGAAACCACACCCTTTCCCATTATGAGAGCCTTAAGAGCCGCTGCGGAACGGGTAACCGCGGTTAGTGATCACGTTTAGAGTCCCCTTTCCTAGCTACCGGAGTCCTAATAGTGTTCACCTTAATCAATTCATCAACTCATTTATTTTGTTCAGCGTGAGATACAAAGCAGCTTCCTCTCGTACATCCTCAGGCCACTATCATGCTTTCACTGTAACCTCATTATTTTGAAGCAACACGAATGGTTCGGGTCGAATTCGGCTCACTGTTCTGTACTTCTCATTACTGTACTAAGTAGTTTTCATGCCATGTACAAGAGCTAACAACAGTTGAACCTGTTCACATTCACTCTTAACTCCATCACTTCTTGCTGAAGAGCGACAGCGGAAATATCGTGAAGAGGAGCCGGCTTACTGAAGAAGATGCACTAGCTCCTGCCCTTCTGAGCAGGATCCCTATACTTTCCTCCTTTTTAGGAAGTACTTATTCCTAGAGACCTGATTCGGTCCTTGATCGCGTTTTTTCTTGGTGACGTTGAATTTGCCAAGATTGCCGGCTTTTTTATGCCATTGTTTTCTGTACTTGACCTATTTCCATCGTGGATAGGCCCGACTGTCCTCGAGTTTTGAACAAAGTTGAAGAAAATCTGATAAATAAAAGTGAATAAAAGTCGAAGCTTTAGCCCAAGCTTTATGAACGGGACTACTCAGAAAGTTGAAGCTCTATAAAATTGCCTTGGCCAAATTTTGTCCTCCCAGCATTATTTTTTCAGCAAGGCAGTGGATCTCCATTCTGCCATTAAGTTGCAACGGAGTTATTGACTCTCCCTCAGCACAGCTGTTCAACGTGACGCGAAATAAAATAAATAAACTGGCAAAATAAACATAGCATGACTTCGCTTATGAATGACCTACATTTACTCTCTGCGGACTGATCGTATCTGACAAGGTTATAATTTCGTTAGGGTCCTTCTTACTTTTCTGATTCCCCTTCTGCATTCCTCATTTTATTTTACATCCAGCCATCTGGTGGAGAGTTGTTTTCCACGCTATACGTCCAGAAAACTACTTTTTATTACCGTAATCAAGCACTCGTTCTAGAGAAATCTCTCTCCCGCCGCCTGTACGGGAGACAATATGTAATCATTACATCACACGAATACATACATACACACCGGGATGAGGGCGGCGACATTTTCCTGGGAGATAGTCTGCGCGGCTGGGGTTTGCGTATCTTCTCGAACCTCCTAGTTGTGGTGGTGGCTCTGACGGCAATGACCTTGCCCGAGAATACCCGCAATTGACAGACCCTTTCACCCCTTCGGCCGGCCATCATCACTCCGAATTGCTATTTATAACAATGCTTGCCTATTGCTCTATCTCCTATCACAAAGACTCAGATCGATGTTGAAAGGTGACAAAAAGCAACTGCACTACTCTGCCGATTACTTCTCATACTTAGGCTTTTTCAGGAGAGAGGGCATGGACCACCGAACGCTGAAAACCCGTGAGAATAGCGTCAGCCAAAAGGATCTCTCATTCCATTATCACCACATGAACAGCCTACAAAACATCATGAACACGCTCGATGGTAGGTTTTCATGCGTTTACCAGTATTTTTCTTTACTTCTACTGTCATTGGTATGCGCTACTAATACGTTCCCGCAATAATAATATTATAATAATCCCTAATAACGTAGTATTGCTTGTTGCTAATGTTTTGTGCTCATTAATGAAGGAAGATTTTATAGCAACGAGAAATGATCTCTAGTTAACTGCATTTTAATTGCCTTGGCAAAATCGAAAGTGGCGAAAAATTGAATCACTATTTTCTAAATGCGCACTGAGCTGAACAATGAAATTCAACCAAAGACAGAAGAATGTGCTTCTGGAATAAACTTCCGATTTTTCATAAAACTTGGCGTTACTTTTTTTAAGCATAACTTTTGAGCAACATTTTTCGAGCATATTAACATTCCAAGGAAAAGTGTGATACGAATCGAAAAGTATTCTTGACTCGCGTAGGAAATCGTCCTTGCAGAATTTTCCTGAAAAAGCCTGAGTAAGAACATTTGAAACGTAGAATTATTGGAAGGGTCAAAACGGCCGGCTAACAGATAGATAGGCATCGATCGTCATTGACGTGAGAAACCTAAAATGTTTTAGGTTTTTTTCTACCATAAGGTTGTATTTCAAAAAGAGTGCACTCGCTTCAGCGAAGTACGATATGATGGCTATGAACTACCCTCCCTTTCAAAAAACGAGAAGAGTGTCGGGTGCAGACCATACACCACAAGTGACGACGGCCTCCAAGTAAATCTGGTTAGTAGTGGTTCATAGTGATAGCTGATTTTGGTAAATGATAGTTGTAATTAGTGACAACTGATAGAATACAACTGCAACAGGCTAATCATTTCATTGGCAGAAAACATTTACATTTTGTGGAGGCCGTCGTCACTTGTGGTGTATGGTCTGCACCGACGCTTTTCTCGTTTTTGAAAGGGAGGATGACTGTCATGCAACCTTGCTGCAGTAATTCTTCTCGCAAGTTATTTTGAAAAGTACTCGTAAACAGTTGCAGAAGCCCTTCATTAAAACACTTGGCATGAAAGAAAAATTCCCTGAGAAAAATTTTCATTTTCGTAGAGCTGCGATTATCATTTACTAAGATTTCACGGAACCATTCGATTTTAAGGAATTTGAACCCCCTGTTCGGACCATCATGTGGTTTTTTGTTAGTTACCATAGTTTTCGTTTTTTATAACTGAATGGCGTCAAAACTTGTGTGCATACGTATGTATGTGTATGATCAATTCAAGATTTATTACGTATTTGAACCATCTTTGTGTCGAATATCGGATATTCAACCCAAGTAACACTCTTCGGAGTGAGCTACAGCTATAGTTCCGATTCCAATAAATGTTTTTCAGGCTACACGAAAAACAACTTCGACAATCCGCCACCACGAATCCTGCCGTTCTCTGGTGTGAAGCCCGCGGTGAGTTACCGCGCCTAAATGGGACTTCCATTTCCCGAATTTGCAAACAAACTCGGTTGACCCTGAATTCAGTGCCGCAATTGCCCGCGAAAATCAAGCGCTCGCTCAGGTGCGCGTCCTTCTTTGTTAGGAGATACAGGCACGATTGTGCGCACGCCAAAGGAGAAAACCCTCACTCAGGTCATTCAGTCGTACTAAACAGCGCCGTGGTCTATCTTTGCGCTATCAAAGTTGTTATCGGTTTGAATTTAAAATTCCGCTCCCAGTCTTCTTTTAGTTGCGAAAGTGCTTCAACCTTCTTTATATCCAGATGCGAGTGCGATCATGTCGTGCGTAACCGCGAGCACCATTTTGACGGCATACATTGTTTTGATGGTCGACACACAATGTGCAAAACTATTCTCCTGCGTCAAACCAGCAACTATCATGGCAACTTTCGTCGCAGAAGGGTCCGCTGTGTTGAGTTTTGAGTAATATTTCTTATATGTCCCTCATGAATAGAAGCAACCCCCTTCCATACATTGCGTTCTGACAAAGCACTTCTTCGTGAAGTGAGCGATATACATCGAAAGAATCTCGAGATTGCTTCTGTTGCGTAGATTAAACGCTCTCTAATCGTAGTCTCGAAGCTGTCGAATCGATTGGAACCCTTTTCGAAGCGAAAAAAAACTCACGTCTGACATACCAGATCTATGTGACGTCTTCGTACGTGTCGTATGTCCACGCAGCGGCAACATCCTCGTTCCACCGCACTTAAGCACCATCTTTTTTATACCGTCATACCACCATAGTAGATATTCGAGGCAATAGGCAAATAGATTAGCCCACGATATCAGGCGGCTATAGAACATAGGACGTCGTCAAAATCTAATCGGATCAAAATAAATTCGGAAACATCCGGCACATTTTCTGTGAAAACACATAATACAGTATATTCACACTGAAAATCGTGCCTGTCAAAACTCTCAACCTCCCTAAAACTAGCTATCGCGTGCATAATAGCATCCACAAGAGCACGACGCTCTGCAGTACTGAGTGCGCGCTCACCTATAACTGGCAATGTTAAGCAGCGACCGACCAACATTCTGCGAGACTGATCACAGAGAACTGCTCCGTAAAACACCAGGGCGGTATGTGTAGTCCTTTGATACTAGTGATCACTTTGTATGGCGGTTATCGCGGTTAACGCCGCGCTCAATAAATCACTCGACTTGCGCACATGAATCAAAACGAGCACATTAGATATTCAGAAAGGTATCAAGAATCTCTGCAGCAACATCTTACATTAATATAAGCTGTGCTCGTATAGATCATAGTTTGTATTTCCTCACATAGTGTTACGCCGCACATATTAGGGTCTATTAGATACCATGGAGGCGTGAGTCAACAGTCAGAGTAGCATACCTGAGTATTTCGATGAAACAAGAGACAGGGCAGATGTTGCGCGCAGCAAGTACGCAAGTCCAACGCACACATCACTTGCGCGAGAGAACATCGGACAGACGGGCGAGAGTCCTGATCTACAAACGCCCTGCGACGACGTTTATCTAAACACATCTTTCATCACTCTTTCCATTGCTATCAACTCCAGTTCTCCTCCTCCGAGCGTAGTGCTGGTTTACCTGTCAGTAACGCTCTTGCTGCGACCTTCATCTCGAATACAGGGTACATAGAACAATAGGCAGGATTCCATATTTGTCGAGTCTGTCCTCCTAGGATGGTTGACTATTACCAGTAACCATGCTTGATCTGTCTAATAAGTTTCACCTGTCACAGACTTTTATTTGAGAGTATTAGATTCCACTAATGAAAAGACTCAACAAACCTAAGGCTCCTTTGTGGACCCGTACAACACGTCGAATGATAAGCGGCTTAGTGTTCACTTGGGTCACCTCTGCACGGTACAAAATTTTGATCAATCGTTCCTTCACGACGAGGTCACTCTTGTCCTGCTAATTGAAGCCCTGATTGATATGAGTTAATCGTTTCTATTTCTATATATGCAACTGCTGCAGTACCCAAATTCTCACCGATCTACTTTTCACTCACGAATGATGACTTACTTTCCGGTGCATTCCCTCAATATTTTTGTGTCGGACCAATTCGTTCATTTCAAAGCAACCTTAAAACTTCGCTGCCCGGACATTTTTTCGGCTAATCCCGCTCGACAAATAGCCCACAGTAGTTGGTTGCCTTTATTCATCCATTTTTGCTCCTCAGTAGTTCTTTTGACTCTATTGTACAGTTGTGTGGCTCAGAGAATGATCAATTAATGGATCTTTTATTAGGATATAGGTTATTTCTATATGACAGCTTATCATCATCTTGTCATCACCTTCAGAACCATTCCCATCCTCTCATTCAGCACGTCGCATCCATCTTCATTCTTTTCTCACCCTAAGTTAGCCTCTCTCTGTGTTGCCCTAAAATGCATAACATGGTGCCCAGAAAAATGGCTTGATGATCAAAAAAAGTCCTTACTTAATGAGGTGATGACCCATTTATGCGCTGGTCAAACGGCCCGGCCTCATCCAACACTTCATTTATTCCAAATGTACTTTTTTATCTGACTTTTGCAATAACAACATTAGGTGCTCTTCCAAAACCAATTATAGCCCTCTTGAATTCCGAAGAACGAAATTCTAGACGACGTATCCCATTTGATGGGAGTCCACTGTTTGGTGGTACTTAGGCAGTATAAGGAGAAACCACTTAGACGGTGTTGAATTTCGTCTACACTCCTACACTCTTTCGATCATTCCCTAATAGCCTCGAGATACTCTTACACTTTCAGGGACTCGACCAAATCAACAACGAATATGAGTCAATTAATTAGCACACAGTTGCAGAAAAGTCGGGTCATGTTTCAACCAAGTACGAGGTAAGTATTTTTGTTATCTTTTATCTGGTTCTTCATTTATTGGTTCTCTTGGATTGGATGATATCGAACATTGCCAACTAACGCCACTACCATGCAAATGATCCACGAATTAAATCCAAAATCGAATCTCATATAGGCCATCAAGGCCACCTGCAGCGGTGCCGGCCCCGCTTGAAGTAGAAAACACTCAAGTTCATCGACTAACCGCTCAGTCAAGTGTAAAAGCAAAGTGTCATTCTCAAAACATAAGATCTTGAACCGAAGTCAAATGCATGGCGCATCTTGAAAGGGTTCTTTGGCAAAGCGATATCATAGTTTATATCTTTAAGGTATTGGAAAATCAGTCGTGTAAGGAAGTATTTCACCGAAATAGAAAGCCTTTAATTCAGCCATCTTTCCGATTCTCGATTCACCATTAATATTTACACATACATATATGTATGTAATGAGAGTGAAAAACGGAAACGCTTGTAAACTCTCTCACAAGTTAGGAAGTGGCACTAACACTAACAAGGGGGGAGGTCGTTCAGGGTGTGCCAAGCTTTTTCAAAATGGTTTCTTGCATGACATTGGGGCACATATGGGGTCCACAGAAGCATGGTTCATTTTTCCTTTTTCTCTGCATAAAAAATTCCCCGCATGTGCCTCTATGTCATGCAAAAGACCGTCTCTGAGAAAGCTTGGCACACTATCAGGCACTTCTTTATGTAGTAAGTGTTCGTCCAGGTACTCAACCAGGAGGAAAGTTGTAGTGAAGGTTTCATGTAATGTCACCATGGGTATATTTCGTAAGTAAGTCTCCATTATATGCCTTTGTGTGAATAAAATGCGTGCAGATATGAACAGTGAAGCCCATTTCCAAGTTTGATCTATGATTGCATTTTCGTTTAGACATTCTCAAGAATTCATTGTTTTTTTCTTTGAGATCGCCCGTAATTTAGTTTATCCTTTGCCGTGGCTCGTTCTCTCCTGTACGAGTTCAAATATATTAATTTCTCATTTCGATTGCTTCAATTGATGAACACCAGACTTGTACAAAAGGATCCCGTTTTCCCCGATGTGTGTCCGCAGCTGTGCTAAGCGGAAATTGGTGTCGGGCATGTGCGGCAGAGAGCACATTTGGTTCCTGAAGTTCATCAACTGATCGTGACTCGTGTGCATGTGAAAAATCAGCTCTGATATCAAACTCGCTCGAGAGCAAAACTCTACCTGCAGAAGGGCCGGTTACTACGAGGTACTCTCTCAATAGATAACATTTCTAGACCAGTCGCCAGGGAGGCATAGCTATTGTGTTGCCTAAAGGCTCGCTCAAACGAGTGGATTGGAGGGGATCATTCATTGCCTATATGCTCCGTACTAATTTGGCTCTACGTGTAGAAGATTAGTACCTATTACGCGTATGCCGTGGAAGAGGCATTAATTGAGTGAGTTGTCGCTTAATCTGGTATATCATGCTAATGGAGACGGAATCTTGTGACTTCATGGAACCGCAAGCGAAGTTGCACGGTGAACGCTGTGAAACATGCGGTATAGAATGTGTTTGTTATTACCAGGTGGTGCCACGAGTTCTCGAAAGCGATGTTTCGTGATATGGTCGCCACACCTAGTTGATTAATTGTGGGATATAATTAAGACACTCGCTTGTGGTTGAAAGACATTCCAGAGAAAGATGATGTATATTATATCCTCTTCATTCTGTTTCGTAATCGAGTGTTAGGAAACGCGGCAATAGTTCTGAGGTTCTTGTTTTCATTAGCATTGCGCGCGAGGCTTTTGTACGGGGGTTTTTGTTGTGTCGGGGGTATTTGCTGTAGCTCGTTTGAATAAGCTCGGGGCTTGTGTAGTTCTCCTCGTGTCAAAAGGAAGATTTTCTAAAGGGTGTTTAACCCGATGTTCATACCGATCGTTGTGGCTCGAGTTTTCATACGAAGTGAAGATCCAATGGTGCCGCGATTGGATCTCTAAACAATGAAGTTAATGTACCTCGTCGAGTTGGATGTTGAGACCATATTCCCTCAGAATGCTGTCCTAAATCAGCAATCAGTTTTGAGTCAAATTACGCTCTGATGGGACTACCAACCTTGTGGCGCTTCCAGCGGCATCAGGAGGACAGTTTTCTCTCATTAATTGGAGCCCGTGCTGACATTTTTTCCAGTTAAACTTGACACGTCTTTGTGAAGGCTATCTGAAAAGACATGCCGTAGACTTGGCAGATTTATGCTTCTTTTCCCCATCGCGTTTAGGAAAAGATTTATATTATGTTACTTGATATTCATTTTCTTATGCGCAATCTGATACAAAGTGAGATGAAAAAAATCGGCGTTCTAGTTAGTCTTCGATTTCATGTTCCTCAATAGGTAGATAGAAGATCTGTTCATTTAAGTTAGTGGATCTAGTGTTTGTTGTAATCATAGCGCACACCAGACGCGGTTCAGCTCGATCGATCTAAATACCTACGATTCGGCGCGTTGTTAGTGTGAGAGGAATTTTCTATGTTGCCTGTGACTAGAGCCGGTGTCAATGTAGCTTTTTTCCCTGCTATACTGTCCGATTGCTTTGAAAAATCTGTGGAAGATTTAATGAGGCTAGTGATACAAGTTATCAAGTTACGCCAAACAGAATTCAAATGGAAATCGTATTCATTCTGATCTTCTCATACCGCTCAGAAGCATTTTGCTACTTGAAAGATATACCGCAAAGTGTGGTTATCAGAAGTTGGCTCACCCGTTCCAGTGATGCTAATATTTGAGTGCTTGTCATGTCTTCGATGTAGGAATGTAAATAGGGTAGTTTGCTGGTATTTGGCTAAAGTTAATTTAGTTCTATTTGTATTAGGTTCTTATGTGTGGGAGTCATGTGAATAGATGTTAGACACGTTTTCGTTCTCGCGCATTCTCTGTCAAATAAGAACGCCTCTCACAAGTAATTCATTGCTAGAGACTCGGTCCTAGATATCTGAAGCCTATTCATTAATGATCTGCAGTGCATGCGTATATACCATTAAAAATCGTAAGCCACTATCGGTCTCTCATGATTATTTCCTTATTCCTACCTGCTTTTAATTTTTGCTGAAGCTGCATGATACTCTGATCCACTCCTTACAGTTTTTTTTCTGTTTCAGTCGGTTCTTCTGTTTCTGATTACGGTTCCTATCATCATGTCCATCAACCGACCAAGATGACATCATCGACAGGATCCAGCGGCACTCACAGCTCGGGAAGTCAGCTGTCGAGCCCTCCTAGCACCAACAAGGTCATTAGTGTTTCATTTACTTGCCGACTGCTCCCTTTGGTGATTTTATCGGGATTTCGTTTGGCGATTTCCACTTTCGGCGATTATCTCCGTAATGTTGGACAACCTTGCGAGGAAACAGACAAAAAGCAATGTCAGAAGGAATACTCGAATTAATCACTCAGAGATTCTACCACGGCTAGTTCATAGAATCAATTTTATTTCAGAAAACGAATTATCCCACATCTGGCCGAGTTTCCGCTCTTCATGTCACTCCATCACCCAGTGATTCCGGCATCGTTGACTACGAGGTAAATAGATCTGTACGTACACAATTACAGCTTACTTTTTAATTACTCAATTGAGTATTTGATTTATTGGAGGTTTTCTAGTATAGGCATAAAATGATTACCTCTTGCAGACCCTCATTCGTGACAAGGAAAATGAGCTCAGAGTGGTGAGAAATACAATGGAGCAAAATGAAGAAATCATAGTAAAAGTGAGTTTCCGGTCTCGAATGAAAAAGTCCTGGTGTTTTAAGTAACACTAAAATTTTGGTATTCCTCAGGTGTATCAAGAAAAGGAACGTGCATGGAAAGAAGAATTGGAACATTTGCGTTCACGTCTCAGTGCATCCGAAAAAGGTGAAAACGCTCTTCGAGCACAATTGGCAGGCTGCCAAAAGCAGACGGACACCATGAGCAGGACCATCGATGGATTACGCGACGAGAAGACAGGCTTACTCAGAAAGGTCAGAATTTGATCTTCTTAATATGAGATGTGCAAGAGCGTGGGTGGCACCACTTGGTGGTTGAGAAATATGAAAAGTATTGGTTGAACTTTAGTGCTTCCAACTTGAACGTGAACTAGCGCAAATGAAAATGGAAATGGAGAAACCACGGGAATGTGACGAATGTCGGCAACGTCATTCTGGACCGCTGTCCAGGCGAACTCAAGTAAGTATAAGTAATTGGTGAAAAAAAAGTTGCGAACGAAAAATCTTTGAGCGAGAGTGAAGTAGAGAGAGCGCTATTGAAGGAATCTTCCACGGAAAAAGCTCCGCCTCATTACCACAGATACCTTAAAGGAATCTTCCACGGAAAGAGTGATCATTTTGTCTTGTGTGTAGGATTAGTATTATCGAAACTAACGCTTATGTTCCGTTCTTTTTGCTATGCTCATGAGGCTAGGGGCCTAAGGTATCGTTTTTCTGTGGTAATGGAGGCGGAGCTTTTTCCGCGGAAGATTCCTTTAACATCGAGGAATCGCTTGACCGCTGCTCTGTACTGCACGAGAGTAGTGCCGAGAGTGAATGTACGCGCGGGAAATGCAGACGACTCGATCGCGCAGGGCGGAGTGGTGAATGGCGCTGAGAGAACTAAAGTGATCAGACCCGAACGCAAAATACTCCGAACGTGCGTTGCAGGAAATTCTTTGACCGATAATCAACTGCTGTGCCCCGTGTGCTATCCTGAAAAAAATACGCATCACGAAATTAGGGTATCACTGTCTCACGTGTAACTGTGCGGGATACACGCTGCGCAGATCAACAGCGCGAAATATTAATTTTTGATATCTGGGACTCTTTATCGCTGCGCTGGTCGGGTTCTGGTAGGAGCTTGATTTGAACCAGAGGCAGGATCAATATCATCTTATGCAGGAGTGCGTCACCATACGTCCACCAACCTATTCCCGAGCAGGCAGCGCTTGACAGTCCGAAGCTAAGCGTTTTTACAGCTGAGGGCTAATAACCAATTGTTAAGGGTGAGACAATAAGCCATTGATAAAGGAACGGCAGTAAGGATTCAAAATATTAAAGCCTGAAGGAGTCACCCATTATAGAATTGAAAGGAAAGTAACTTGTGATAAAGCGCTCTGGAATCTTATCCATCGTTTCAAAATACAAAAGGTCCGAAGACAAACGGGTAAAGTCGTTAGGTTGTCTCTATCCAATAGTGGTCGCTCTTTTCAAAGCTAGAAAAAGTTGCCAATCTAAAACTCAATCTACTTCAAATTCATATATCCGGATTCGAAAGAGAATTGTCTGCTCTACAAGATGTGATGTTCTTCTTCTACCTCTGTGTCAAGGTTTTCAAGTTTCAGGCCTGCGAAATGGGAGGTCCAGCCGACAAAAATTGACCAAACCGACAACTATCTCTAACTTTATCTTCCCTTGAGAGAAATCAATCAATACTGTACCCTCTACTTATGCATGACCTCCTCTTCTAAACATTACAAACTATTAGGTTTCCCAACAAGTCGCGTCATTTCCATTTTCAGAACCTTTATTCAATCAGCAACACCGTCACCTGAGAGTCGAGAGTCGAATTTTTTTTTAGGGGCTTGAAAAACATAGTAACCTTCGAAAAGTCATCACACGATACAGGAAAATATGTTATAATACAATTATCTCATCCTCCTCAAGGGATCGATTTCTTTCAATCAATAGCGGTCACTTTTCGGATTACAAGACGCTACTTGACACAGGGAAAGAGGAGATAGGAGCGTCCCGTAGAAAGTCGAGCACACGCGGATAAAATTCGAGATAATTCCATGAAAGAGACGAAGAGACGCGAGTGAGAGAGATCATACACTATAGAGCGAAAGCGAGCGAAAAAGTCCTCACAAGAAGGATACCACACTCGATAGTAATACAATGGTTCGGTCCAGAGGAAAAAGTTAAGTTGAAATTGCGCCGAATGGCTTATCGTCGGGGCCTTTCGAGAATAAGAGACAGGGCAAATCCTTTTTCGGGATAATCTAAGGGTGGTAATTTCGAGAAAAGAAGTACATGAGAAGTAAGTTAAGAGATTTAGCAATCACATTGCATACCTCACTGACTTTCGACATACAACGAATCCAGCAAGGAAGAGAATCGAAAAGTTAGAGCGTAGATCATGTCGTATGTAATAAATTAATCCAAGATTTGAAGTCTGGCCGGGAAACCATCCACAATATAATCGACAAATGCCCAATAACAAATTTGCTATAACCTTGGAACATAGATTGAGAAGAGGAAATCAGAACGTCTTCGTTAGGCAGGACAATTCTCTTTTCGGGCACACACCACACAGTCAGTATCTTCGGGAGCGTGTATCAAGTCGTGCCCGCGATGAAGCCGTAAAGAGAGAGGAAAGGAGAGAGTAGGAGTGCACGGAGGAGTTATGAGCAGAGAAAGCAGCAATCAAACTATTTTAAAAAAAAGACAACCACAAACACTAGATAATAATTCCCATCACCTGCTAGGTAGAGAAGGGATGGAAGGAGAGCGTGTTAGATGGGGACGGGATAGCACGTCGGGACGTGAGACATGGATTGCGAAACAGTATGCTTGTGCGGTTAGCAACTTCTTAGCCCTAACGCTTTTTCGATGCTTCAGTCGCAAATGTGGCCCGTGCTTATCTATAGAGGACTATCGAAAGCGATAAGATTTGACCCTTCCCTTCAGTGTTCTCCCCAGCGTCAGCCATTGCGTCAAGGAAATTTCTGTGAGCCCTTGACTCGCACGTCAGGTGAAAGTGCGATTCGTCAGCTCCACCCCGTTGAACTTTTTCCAACAGAGATCTGATCTCCGCCTCTAGCAACACAGTTTGGTGTTAGTACTTTGTGTGGCTGCAGCAAAAGTTTCATTGAAATCCGTAGAAGAGGCAGTGAGAAATTCCTCTACCTTTCCAGGATTCTCTCTGATGGGTCTTTGCGTGGTGAGGTTGCCAGTTTACGCGACGAAGTCGCAACGCTCAAAGAGGCGCTCACAGCTCAAATGCAAGTGTTCACTGACGAGAGGAAAAAATGGGAGCGTGAGGTGAGAGATTTTCTTCGTCTAATATTCATTCTGTAGTGAGTAGTGGGCACCTGATCCCCAAAGTGTAAGCGCCCCTGCTAAGATAGCAACCCTTGCGAATTTTATGTACGGTTGACCTGGCGTTTTCGATGAGTTGTGGAGCTTACAGCACTGCTCAATGAGTCAATCTGACGTAGCATGGCCCTTCTGTTACCAAGTAGTATCGCGATGTCACAACCGTTCAACCTAATGACTTACTGTGAAACGTCACTAGTCCCGACGTGATACACTCATTACTGCTTAGCGTTCCAACTATCCGCCACACCACCAGCTACTCAATTGCATTAAGTTTCAACTTCACGTCACCGCGTGACTTGAAGCCTGGAGCTCTACGATGTACTAAATCAGGCAGTTAGCGAATTTGATTCAGAGGTGACCAGTGAATGAGGGATAGATAAACCATGCAAAAAATGGCCCGGTAAGCCTGAAAAAATTAGGCACAACACCCCCCTTTTTGCTGATAATTTCGCGATTGATTTGATGCCAATTGTTCATCGTGGAGGCGGGGATGAGCGGCGACGACCTGCTCTTCAACGTTATGCTCTCTCTGTCTGCTCAAAGGCCTAGATAACAGACGGCTCTAGGAGAATGGCACACCGCGGCGAGCGGCGAGGTACGGCCCTGCTAAGCCGCTGGGCATACCTTTCGCTGTGAAGCTCGCATCGTCCCCTACCTTTAGAGGGCTGGCATGTCGTATCGACTTGATAATTTCCCTCTCGACCTCTTGATCTTACGCGAATGCCTCCCTTGTCAGCGTGACATTTGGACCAATGACAGAACGGATGTGAAAAGTCAGTGGGACTTCTAAGCCCTACTCTTTCTAATTCCTAACACTTCTCTCATCGTCGAAAGTTCGTTAGTGTATGTCCAAATGTACCTCCTGGAAAATGATAAAGAATACGTCACGGCTTCAAAGTAACTTATTTTACTGTACTTTACGAGTGTTAATTTGGCGCTTTTGCTAGGACGTGGCAGTGTTTGTCGATGAGAAGGACAAGTTTGTGATTACATGAACTCGTGGCACCTTTCGCCCAGATGGGTGACAGTACAATCACGGACCTGTTTGCCCCATCACGCAACAGGGTGGCGCTCTCGTTTCTCCTCTTTCGGGTCATGCCGGGGCCTCCAAACTTTGAAGAGTATCCTTAAAATAGTCGAAAGCAGCTTATTCATGAACGAAATCGCAGAAACAGAAAATTAACGACCGTGGGAAAACAGTGGGGTAATTCTCTGGCGTTTTCCCGGCACTAAGGAGAGACTTCGCATGTGCTGACGATCTCGCTCCTGGTGTTCGGTTCACATCCCATGGGATTCCATCCGTGACATCCGCTGTCTTTCAATTCTTGCTTTATCGCGTGATACGTCCTGGCCAGCTGGAGGCCAATGACTCTTTAAATAGATCCGCTGCTTCCTTTTCTCGCCTTTTTGGAACGCGAATTGGAAACTCATAGCGACGGAGAATTGAAGACGATTCGGACTTACCGCTGTTTGTCTTGTTTACGCAGTGATTAGGTCCAACCCAGGAAAAAAGTTCACGCCAAAAATATCTTGGCTGATAGCTTTTGAGCTGTTAGTTGTTCTGTGTGCTTTTTGGGTCCCTCATATTCCAATGATTCCTGCGGCACCGTACTAGGGTATGCGGTGGCTGAACTGCCTTCATTAAAATCCTCCATTAAATGCAGCGTACAAGCGCCTCGAACGTGAATTCAGCTCCCTTATAGAAAGAACTCTCCGAAAACCACGTTTTGTGGACGTTCTACAGACAAGCGGGCGGAGCCAGGGGACGCATGGAATAAAAACCATGGAGGGGCGGCCACGCACTGAGCTACACCTTGTAGGAAAGCTGAATCTTACTTCCGAATTTGATGTACAGTTTCGGGAATCTAGAGTAATAGCTTACTTGGTTTTTCGGATTGTTTGTCGAAACAAACGCAACTTTTTCGCTTCTTGTTCTTGTCGTGGAGGAGGGGAACCTTAGAACCCCTGGACTGCGCTCATCTGCCTCTCCCTTTTCAATCAATATTCATAACTTTGTTTTCGAACTTAGACTTTTACACACTATCTTAAAGTGTTTGACGGCATGTTACTTTGACGTACTAAACAATACGACAATAAACAATAAACTTTGTCGACAGTTGTATGATAAGGTCATGTCTTACATTATGCTGTTTTTCTTCATACCAAAAATTCATACAAACAGCTATGGAAGATGCAAATCAAAATAAAAATCACAAAAAGAGAAAACAGACCGACAAAACGAATCGATAATCTATTCTTTCCAATGGGCTTGTACGCGACCTCATGTTAATTGCACCGGTATTGTGATCTGATGCAGTTTATTTTGCAGTAAACCTCAGCTCATAATGATACTCCGTGCGGATGGGTAGACACTTAACGGCGACAGGTCTGACAGCGGAAGCATACACAGCTTTTTGAGACCATTACGAAGTTATTACGATTGTGACTACGTACAGTTGCGGTCAAAAGTGTCGCCGAAGCGATTTTTTGCGTATCCTCTTACCCCTCGAAAACATTAGAAGATTACTTGATTTTTTTTCTCTCTTGTATCTCGAGTCCACAACACTCAAGGATTTGAAAACATTAAAAGGCATAGAATATTAATAATTTAAAAGATTTGTTTGAGTGAGAAAAATTGATGCACAAAAATTTGTTTCGGCGGGCCCTTTTGACGGCTACGGTATATCATACCTTTTGCAAAATACCTTTTGGATTTGGAAACAAGCCACCTGTATTTATGTTCCTGACTTCCAGTGTCATAAATCTTAGCAAGCTATAGTTTCCGAAAAGCTCAAGAGAGACTGATGCAAATAACTGCTTGACACACTTCGTTGCTTTATTCGGTCATGATCGTATCGTTTTCAGGCTCGTTCCGAAAGCAATCAGGTTTCGATCGGAAGGGATAGACTTATCTGAATCTGAGTCTAATGACGTCCGTGTTCAGAAAATCTGGAGATCTATTTTTTTCCGAGAGTTACCTTTAAACCATCCGAGTTTACTTAGTCAAAGCGTTTTGTTGCCAGTTATTGTGCGAATAAATATTACGAATTCTAAATATCTCACAACATTCATCATTGCACATTTCTGAATTCTTACAATGAATCTTTTACCCTGATAAGTCGACGAATCTATTGTGCGTTACGCATAGCCTTTCATTTACGTGCGTGATCTTGGTGGCATGGGCAGTTCATCAGATTTGGGAGGATCCAATCTTGAAGAGGAATCAAATGATAATCAGCGCGTTTCGCTTTTGAGCCGCCTCCATCCGGCTTGTTTTTGGTGCATAATATCGATGCAGTTAGCGAAAGTGAAAACGTGACGGTGGCATGTAGACGCAATCGACTAAGTTGATAATTCGATCATCAGCTTCAGCCAGTCAAGCTATCTATTTCGCGTGTCCTCGTGTTGATAAGGGAACGATAATTTGTGAGTGGCTGCTTTCGAAACCGCACAAGCCGTGAGAGTTTTTGTGTCTTGAGGTCGAAGAAGGGAATAGTTGTCTGGTGGAAAGTCATGAGGACCCCATAAAGGTGAGGAGCGACACGCAATCCACAGCGAAGGATATGCGGACCCAGATATAAGGATATGCGGACCCCGCGGCGCTGTCGATGCGGAACGCCCATTGACTGACCAACCACTTGTCGCACCCGTCTCTAAAAAGAGCGTAAGCGTTGAAGAGGGCAGCACCGATGATAATCGCATTGATACGGAAATCAACGAGCAACAAAAAGGTCCCCTTTCTAGGGTTCTGAGCCGTTCGTCATGTTTCTGTTTCATTGGCCCCTCTACCTTTACCCTGGACTGCCTTTTGGTCATATACCCCGACTTCTAAGGCACGCCACAGGATCAAACTGATGGGGTGCTTGCGCACGGCAATTAAAGCATCGGTGCGAAGTGAGCCTGGTAAAAAAGAATAAAAATGGTGAAGTTGAACGCTTGCTCAATTTTGTGCATAAACTGTGAGAGACTGCGCATGGTCTAGAGATGATAGGCGAGAGAACACAAAGATGAGAGAGCGCCCAACGCAGCGTGCTGATAATGCATGACGAGAAACTAATGGAAGCGGTCGACGCCATATTTGCAAGGGCTGGATGCCCTGCACATAAAAGCTGGGAGAACGGGACATACGCGGTGCAGATTCTCTTTCTTCGAAGAGACTGATCCATCTGAACTCATTCTGGGTTGTGCCTTCGATTTTTTGAGACTTCAGTCGAGACACTGCAAACCCGGTCCCTCTCGCTTTCATGGTATGGCATTCCGCTTTCACTTGTCTAGTTTACCTTTCCAAATCTCACAAGGAATTATTGCTGCGCAAGGATGATATTTCCTGTGAACAAATATGAACGAAATGAGAAGCAGCTGGGAGAACAGCAGCCGTTGACCTCAAATGCTAATGCGATGATCCTAATAGAAAGCAATACTCGTTCAAGTACTCTACTCTCCTCAACGATATTGCTTCCACTCTGCCTCTTGATTGACAAGGACACAAGTAGTACTATTTCGAGGGGACCAAAGCAAGAACAGTTCTTCTGCTACTGCAATTCGAAGAAATAAAGAAGTGATGGAAGTCAGTACGATTCAGACTTCATTGCATTTGGTCGAGTCTTGTGTAAGAGCCGATTTCGCAATTCTCTCCAAAAAATGGTTTCGTTGTTCCCAGCCAAGGATTATGTGATAGCTCTTGGTATGCTTTCATATTACAAATTTCGAACATCAGAACTCGTCTCTAGGGAGAAATAATGCGTCCACTTCAACTCATTTTCGTCTTTGTGAACTTTACTAGTCCCGCCTGTGGCACCAATTGAGGGAGGAGTATCGGAATACTTGTGATGCTGAAGGAATTGACACGTTAAAGAGAGGATGCTCTGGAAGTTTCGCCTTGGCGACCATGACCTCTAAGAGAAATCATGTTCTGGACACCCAATGACCGCAGTTATTGCACGCATTCAAAAGTTTCTTGAAGACAATCCGAGCGAAAGTACCATTGCAGTGGACCGTCAGCTTCCCAGAACACAGTGAGCCTGCCATGTGAGCCATGGAGCAATTTTAACAAATTCAGAACATGGAATGCACTCGAGTTGAGGTCGCTCGGAGGACACGTGTGAACATATGCCAACGTGCATGAAAGTCTAAGTTTCAGTTGGCTTAACAAGGAGTTTCTCGATTAGGGAAGTGGGTAGCCCATTCAAGCAAAATACGGAGGCACCAGTGGGACTTGCAGCGCAGAAGCGATAACGGGCTCCAAGAGGGTTGCCTTTGTGCCTTTGCCAAAGAAGGTTTCGCTTCCCATTTGTTCAATTACATCATTAAAGGAATCCTTCGCGGAAAATTCTTGCATTCTTTCTAACATGAATGTGTCAGTTGTGATCACTGGAAACAGCACACAAAGTTTCACGCATGAAGATTCGGTTTCCGAAGAGAAACAAACGTACAAAAACTACACTCTATGGACATCGAAGGTAATTCGGGCGGAGCCAAAGGCGAGGCATGGAAAGAAGTGGCTTTGGCCGGCTACGTATCAGGCGACGCAATGAAAGAATCGGGTTAAAGCGCGCGATTTCGGAGAGTAGAGACAAATCGATCGATAGAATAGGATGGAGTAGAAGTGTAAGATGTGAATGCAATAAAGCAGAAGGCCAGAAAGAGTTTCTAGTGAAGGCACTCCAAGAACCAAGTGGAAGCATCCCCGTCGCCAGCATTTGTGAAAGACGTCCGTGGGCACTTTGAACGCGTAGCAGCCCTTTTCGTTTTTTTTTTTACCAAAACAAAAGCAATATTTCTTTTCTTTTCATTCTTTATCGTGACTAATGAGTCTCAGTCCACGGATCTCTTTCACTGAGGGTCCTCTCTCACTGAAAGATCTCGAGCCGGTTGGTGGCGAGGCTACGTGGCGCGACCCCAGGTGGCGGATAGGGGGTAAATCGCGGACCAAAAGCCACCATGTACTTGCCCTGAGACGCAGGTGGATTCAGGGGATGGACTCCCTGTTTCTGTAGTGCTGTGTCGATTCATACCAGCTGTCTCCATACAGGTGTATCCATGCATGCTTGCGTGTGTGGTGCGCTCTGTGTGTGTGCGGTTGGTATCCTGCATGTCGGCACAGCCAAAAGCTTGCATTCAAGTGACTGGGAAGTACATGGGAGGCGATTCGGGGCCGCCTCCAAAAAATAAGCCCCTTGTTCCGCTCCAGGATAGCGTGGCTAACTACCTGGAGGTCTATCCTAGCCCACACGACAGAGCCTGGCAAGCTACTCGTGTGCCTTCAATATGCCGAAAACAGCAATATGGATGGGCCTCATTCCCCTGAACCTGAGGGAGCCCCCAATACGGCAGCGTTGGGTAGGACCGCTCGGGAGAGGCTGCTAGAATCTCAGGGCCCGGATAGGCTGCCTAAACGAAGAAGGACTAAGATGGCGATCTGTACTTTCAACGCACGAACGCTTGCATCCGAAGCTCACATCGAAGATCTGATGATGCAGGCCAGGAAGATCAAGTACGACGTCATCGGACTGACCGAGACGAGAAGGCACCGCCCGCTACACGCCGTTTTCGATACTGGAGAAGAACTGTTCCTTGGAACATGCGACAGCAGAGGCGTTGGCGGTGTGGGTGTCCTCGTCAACACGCACTTGGCCATAAACATCGATTCGTACGAAAGCCTTACGACCCGAATCGGACGTTTGAGATTGAGAAGATGTGGTTCAACTCCTGCTTTGACAATCTTCGTCGCCTACGCACCAACATCAGCTACGACGAGGAGGAACACGAAGCATTTTATATGGAATTGGAGAAGTTCTACAAGGAAGATCATACCTTCTTCAAGGTCATCGTCGGCGACTTCAACGCCAAGATTGGCCCAAGAAGAACGGCTGAAGAACTTCACATCGGTACTCACGGAATGGATTGGAATGAGCAGGGCGAAAGACTGTCTGAGTTTATCATGTCGACCAACACCATCCATGGTAACTCACAGTTCCAAGAAGCCCTCTCACCTTCGTTGGACTTGGGAGTCACCTGATGGACAGTTCCATAACGAGATAGACCACATCATCTTCAATCGAAGGTTTTGCCTGACCGACGTCGCTGTTGTTCCGAAGTTCTACACGGGATCGGACCATCGTCTCCTCCGCGCAAGATTCCACTTTCGATGCGTGTTGAGAGAGCAGCAAAGTTCAGGAAGCGAAGCCCCAGGACAGTCATCAACTGGGATCACTTCGCTTCCCTTGTCAGCTTATGGGAGGATTCCGTTATCGAAAACATCGACGAGGAATATCATCGGCTCGTTGAACACCTTCACGAGAGTGGCAGGAAGGCAGAGAGTTTGCAAGTCACCAAAGGACGTCTGTCTACGGAAACTCTCGAGCTGATACGCCAACGTGGAGCCGCACGAGCTGCAGGCAATCACCAACTCACGTCCGAGCTTGCGAAGCTATGCAGAGAGGCGATAAAGGAAGATCTCAAGGAGCGAAGAGCAGCAGTATTAGCTGAAGCAGCAGAGGCTGGGAGGAGCATCCGCAATGCCCGCCGAAGCTTTGCCAGCTACAAGACCAAGATGACCTGCCTCCGACGTCCGGATGGAACAGTTACTGCATCCCGAAGGGCAATGGAGAAAGTCATCCACGACTTCTACTCGGATCTCTTCGATAGCCATGTCCATCTGCCCACTTATCAACTGCAACAGGATGGATACGTCGTCCCCTCAGTTCTCTCTTCCGAAGTCCGACACGCCATCAAGTCGGTGAAGAATCGTACAGCACCCGGTCTCGACAGGGTCAAACCGGAACATCTGAAGAATGCGCCGCCAGTTATCATCAAAACTCTGGCTCGACTCTTCACGCGCTACCTGTCGGAATGCAAGGTACCCACTCCGTGGAAAACCAGCAGGACCGTGTTGCTGTACAAGAAGGGAGACTTGGACGACATTGGCAACTATCGCCCAATCTGCCTGCTGTCTGTAATCTACAAGCTATTCACTCGAGTCATCCTTAACAGGATCGGCAGAATACTAGATGAAGGACAGCCATGCGAGCAAGCAGGGTTCCGAAGAGGGTTCAGCACGATCGACCATATCCACACGGTTACAAGACTCATTGAAGTTTCACGAGAGTACAAGATGCCGCTTTGTCTCACGTTCATCGACTTGAAGAAGGCCTTCGACTCTGTGGAGACAGAAGCGGTCATCGAAGCCTTGGGCAACCAGGGCGTCCCTACTCAGTACATCAAGATTCTTCGTGAGCTCTACAGCAACTTTACGACCAGAATCTCACCATTCTACAAGGAGGTCATCATCGACGTCAAGAGAGGGGTTCGACAGGGCGACACCATCTCGCCCAAACTCTTCAGCGCCGCTCTCGAGAACGTCATGCGTCAACTGGAATGGGAAGACATGGGAGTGAAGGTCGACGGCCGGCAACTACACCACCTTCGTTTTGCTGACGACATCGTTCTTATAACGCCGAACATCGAGCAAGCGGAGCGAATGCTGGCTGATTTCGACTGCGCCTGTGGTAAGGTTGGTCTACAGCTGAACCTAACGAAGACGATGTTTATGAGAAACGGATTGGTTCCTGATGCCCCATTCACGCTCAACGGAACGAACATCACCGAATGCTCCAGCTACGTGTACCTAGGTCGGGAAATCAATATGATGAACGATCTAGCTCCAGAGCTGAGCAGGAGGAAACGAGCGGCTTGGGGAGCGTTAAGAACATCGAGGGAGTAGTGAAGAAGACGAAGAACATCCGGCTCCGTGCCCACCTCTTCGATTCCGCTGTCCTTCCTGCCCTAACCTACGCCTCAGAGACTTGGACTCTGCGCAGGCAGGACGAGCATGCGGTCAGCGTTATCCAACGCGCTGTCGAGAGGACGATGCTAGGAGTAACCCTATACACGCAAGTGCAGAGGGGAATCCGGAGTTCGAACTACGCCAACGATCGAAGATCAGGGACGCTGCCGTTTTCGCCAAGGAATCGAAGATAAGGTGGGCCGGACACGTCATGCGATTTTGCGATGACCGTTGGACCAGAGCGGTTACCGACTGGATCCCTCGGGACGTCAAACGAACACCTGGACGACCGCCGGCCCGATGGTCAGACTTCTTCACGAAAGCTCTGAACGAAAGGAATGAAGGACATCGTGTCCCTCGAGCGAGGAGGGTCCACTGGACAACTCTTGCACGCGACAGGGACGAATGGAGACGTTGCTGGCGCCCGCTCGAGCAATTCGATGATCAACGGGACGACAGGTGATACAGGTGAATGAGTCTCAAGCAAGTGGTTTATGGCTGAAATGGAATCATGAATTTTCCGTGAAGGATTCCTTCGAGGGCTCAACTAAAACCATCAGTGCTTACGTATACAGCACATCGTGGTGCTTGCAACTTTTTCGAACATCGCCAAGTTGTGGCTTCCATTAGATGAAATTGTTCCACTGCGCACTAGCTCTAACCCATGCCTGACGAGTGAATGCAAGAACACTATATAGAAACTTGGCTCATGGTATTCCCCTCCCCCCGTCTCCTCTTCCTAATCGACTCATGGTATACCCTCGCTTGCTTGCTGGTCCCGTGATGATGAAAGCTGCGATGTTCACAAACAAATTTTTATTGTATGAAACATGTGAACTTTAAAGGAATCTTCCACGGAAAAACATCGCCTCCATTCCTACAAAAAACGATACCTTAGGCCCCTTGCTTCATGAAGATAGCAAAAAGAACGGAACATAGGCGATGGTTTTGATAATAATTATGATAACCAGTTCGACTATGAAAATTTTGAATTCCCGCTGTAAAACTTCCACAACTGTTAGCGGCGTGGAGTCAACACGTGCAAACGTGTCAAAAGCGTGAACGTGAACTGGATTCATGTTGGGCCCTTCCCATAAACTGACACGTGGATCCGCACCTGCCACGCACTTCGTCACAGAAGCACTTCCGGTCCCGCCTACTGGTCCAATCCGGTCCCACAGATGGGTCTTTCCAAGGGCTGTTTCTCTTGGGGGTTTCATCATTTTCGCTCTGAACTTTGCATATGGTCTTCAATGACCATGCCCAACACCTGTACACAAGGAAAGGATAAGCAGTCTTTCCGTGGAAGATTCCTTTAAATGAAGCTCTTTAATCTTGTGCTAATCACAGTCAGGGGTTAACAAGATTAGTCCAAAATATCACGAACTGATTATCGCGCAAAATTCGCGATGTTCAGTCCGTGCCAATGAGGATCACTTGCTTCAGTCTGAAACCCAGTCGTGACCGTCCTCTGCCCAATCTCAACACTCAAGCCCAGCCCATCGCGAACCAGATTACAAAATTGAGGGGCTTGAAAGGCTCCGAGCGGATGTTTTAAATTTCAATGAGCGTGTACATTTGAAGACTTTGAGACGAGCTGGCCCTGGTAGGGGAACTTTCCAAGTGCCATAATAAGATAGGCACCAGCCAAACAGACTCGTTAAAAAAAATGTCGAAATTTGATCGCAGTGGTTGTGCAACTGACCTGGAAAACGACAATGTGTTTATGGCTACCTCCACAACAATATATGAATTTTTAATTTGTTGGCGCAGTTAATGCTTCGAAACGAGAATCGATATATTAGCGTGTATTTACACAGAGAGCGTACCCATAATGTTTATTTTTTTTTATCAAAACTGGCATTGGAAATCAAGAATTTTCATAGAGGCAGGATATGTTCCATTTGACCCTTAAGGTAGATCAGATCGTTAAATAGCTTGGAGCTGCGTGGCTATCGTCTCAAGCATTCCATTTGATGGCAGAAGTAGCCAGGTGGGCACCTGTTACCGATGCACGGTCCGATAGCGGTGTCTGAAAATAAAGACTTTGTTGGTGACCGAGGTTTCAATGGGGTCGCCATAAAAGGGTTGCGCTGACTGGCCTAAGATAAACGTCTCTTGGAGTACTCAGGTAGAACGAACAGCGACCAAATTTAGTAGCTTCCTTCAATGGGGCGCACTCTGGTCACAAGAATACCATTCTACCATTCTACGATAATTGACCTAGTGCTAGACCTCTCCAAGTGTAGCGAGATACCAAACGAATACCGCCTTGCTCCTCTCACCATCAGCCACTCTGTACATCACTCATCTGAAGGCATTTGTCTCCCTGAACACTTTTAGAGTGCAAGGGGAAGCGTAAGAGAACTCGTTGCGAGAGCTCTATCTTTTATCCTTTCGTTCGGAGTGTTTGGATTCTTGGTTATATCTATCCAGAAGTTTGTCGTAACACTTATAAAGATATAGAGATTTCGAAGTAACATTCAAAGATCCTTTATTTTATCAGTTGCGCTCATTAAGCTACAGCAACTTACTTCGGTTTTTATTATACTATCGCAGCAACACTACACAACAGCGAAATTCTGCTAATACCCAGAGCCAACATTTTGCAACGATTTTCACCTGGACCAGCTAGCTTTCAGTAAACGACTTTTTTGTGTTGCGAAAACCGGGTTTGATGAAGAATAAAAATGTCATAATAGTTCTTAACTAATTACCTCTGTCGAAACTTCTTCTAAACCTTGATCCTTGTGGAACGCATTGGTCAAAGTAGCAGGTGTGCCCAGCCTGACATCTTCCGCCAATGCACGGTCCCACTGCGCGGGAGAGTATGTCTGAAAGGTTCATTTTTTCAGACGTGTCATAGTACTTCAATAATTTGATGAAATCGTACCGGCTTGTTGCGCTGAGGAGAGGAGGGAAACTGCGAAAAGGATTGTGAGGTAAGCAATCATTTCGGTGTTGCTGCGAAGATGAGGAAGAAGATGCGGTGATGACTGAGGAATCAAGAAACCATTCGCGGCTCCTTTTAAAGTGAGGGACAGTGTTTGCTGTGCTGGCTGCGAGCCTCTCAGCCTCTCAAGTTATTTGATTACCAACATGTGTTATCCACGCTGGGCAACCGGGTGCCTAGGCGAATTCACTTCGCACACAATATTTGCCTGTGAAAACAGTTGTCCAAACACCGGCTAACAGAGTGAACCTTTCATTTGTGGTCAAGTAAAACCTCCGTAGTCTAGATTTTGTTCCTCATTGTAGTTCGTTACTAAAGAATGAGCCAGAATTACGGACGCTTAGAAAAAGTGCAAACCTTAATGAATGTCCAAACAGTTTTAATCCTGATTGTAAACAATAATTCTCTGCTCAAAACGGAGCAATGATAATCACTAAACATCGAACCTCCCTCCACCAGTTTGAAGGCAGTGATCACGTAAGTTCTATAAGGGGTTTAAGGAGACGTGGAGTTGCTCAGTGATAGGGGGAGGGGCAATAAAAAAACATTTTGCCTCCACTTTAGATAGATTTAATCACACTTTGCTCAATTCAAACCGAATCGCTTAGTATTGAAGAGCGCATTTCATTCTATAAGAAAATCTTCATAGTGGCCACCTACGTGGACGGCATCAGAAGAATTTGCCCCGGAAACATGGTGCACTGGTCGAGCTCAATGGGGTCTTCGAAGGATCGTGTACCATAACGACCTTTACTGGAAAGCTAGTTTCGAGGGGATTTGCATAGTGGGAGCTAATGCCTCTAGAAAACTATCCAACATTAAATCGATTCACGAAATTGCGTAAGAGCTTCAGGCTGAAGCAGTTACGGTAGGCCTCCTTGAGCTTGACGACGGTGACAGATGACGTCATATTCTGAAGACGGTGAGGGCAGTGAAGGAGGGCCTGCGTCTACTTATAGAGGGACATTTAGGGAATACTTTGCTGAGGAACTTCCGTCAACGACGGCAATCCTGCGAAGAAAAAAGGCCGAAGTGCGACATAAAATGTCTTTTTTTTGCCCTCCCTGTATGTTAGTAGCGAAAAAAGCAGAAGAATTCGTCAGAGAAGCGCAAGAGGGAGTTTTTTAGCCGTTGCTGTTCGCTCATGAATAGGTAACAGCTCAGAAAGCAGACGTATGAACGAGTTCACCGCAACGCGTTTGGTGGCAATGCTCCAATCGAGTTGCTTCAGTTGTGCCGCTGCTGGCAACGCAGCTCGTCCAAATCACCAACTAAACTAGTGGGCGGATCGGGGCGGAGTGCTTTCGAAGTCCTGCTCAGCAACCAGCGCACCTTTCGTCGTGAAAGCGCCACACCTCGCTTCCTTGGCAGCCAAGTAACTGCTTCGTGTGGTGCATATGCTTCCCGATGCGCTCCCTCTTTATCGTAATCGCTGCCTTTAAATGTCGGTCCTCGAGTCGCATAGGGAAATATGAATCGCGACACTCAGGTAGGTGTCATCACATTCATTTTGGACTCGTTCAAAAGCGGCTTGTCGAAATTCCAGAGTTCTGATCTGTTTCACAGAACATCGAAGACGTATCAAGCGCATTCGAATCGTCGAAGGGAGAGGACGACTCGCTGAACTCGATTAGGCCTTAAAACGTTGGCGCACCAATTGTGAACTTACATGGCCTTCCAAGCAGGGTCAACCCTATGTTGCTACAAGTAGCAACGGGGGGTCGTATTTTGATGAGTTTGTAGAGGGGGGGTCGTACTTGCTTCGGTTGTAAGAAGTTGCATGTGATGAGTGGGGAGCGGCGCGGGAGAAAATTTGCCGTTTCAGCGCGCGTATATACCCCCCTAGAAAATGGAGCAGTTGAATAGGTAATGGGTAAATACATGGAAATTGTAGGGAATTTTTGTGGTTTTACGGTAAGTATATAACCCCCTCCCCACCGCTCGCCTCCCACCCCGCTCTACAGTGATTTTTTGGGGTTTTTGGGGTAAAAATTGTTTGAAAGAGGGGGTCGTATGAAGCATTTCATGAGCGAGGGGGGTCGTAAAAACTTTTTGAAAAGTAGCAACGATAGGACCGACCCTGCTTCCAAGTAGGGACTGAACGTTGGTCGATCAAGTGAATGGTGATCAAGAGGTGGAAATCTTCAATGGAGCCATTCTTGGCATGCTTAACATGTCCATTTATTGATCTCTGAATAGAGCTAGTTTTCTCAGAGCTTTTCAAATGTTGCAGTTGAAGGAAGCTATGCCTTTTCGAAGTCTAAAAAATGGATGGTGCTTCTCAAGAAACTTAGATGTTAATTACCAGAAAACAACATTTTCCACTATTTCTTTTTATAACGTCGGCACAATTTAGAAAGTACGGAGGGTATTCCAAACCTTCTTTCAGGCTGAAAATTCGTCCACTGTGAAGAAAGTTATGGTCAGATGCGTTCAATTCTCTCGCGTTTCCCTAGTAGACATTGTAATTTGCTGTGTGGTCAACACGCACATAGTATATTGAGGAGTAATCGCATCTCTTCACGTCTCAACGCAGAAAAGAGTTATTACAGGGGGAGGAAGTGTATCTATCAGTTTCCTCATCCCGAGCTTGACTCTGTCCACCACGCAACACATGATCCAGGAGCGAAATTTGGATTGCAAGAGACCGAATTGGCACTGTGTCTTCTCGCTTTACACCAAAGGACCAAATATCTCTCACGTGGCAGCGCCACAGGCCACTGCTTCCGTTGCAGTGGCTTTTTATTCGATGATGGTTGGCCTATACAATGACTTGCGGGGGCCAGCCGATGTACAAGTCAGTGTTTTTATCCTCCCAGACAAGTCTGGTACCAATTAACCGACCCCGGAGGGATGGAAGGCTTGGTTGGCCCGGGCGACTCACGACCCAGGATTTGATCCCCGGACCGCTCGCGTGGTGAGCGCCACTTGCCACTACACCACTTCCGCCCAACCAGCCAAATAATCAATCTTGCTTTAACGAAGCATTTAATCCTTTTCTCTGGCTCTCTTCCTTGCAGCGGCTGGGAATCTCAATGCATAGTTCACCAGCTATTTTATAGTTGATCGTAGAAATGCCTCCGAGTGTTATGGAACGGATTCTGGAAAGTGTTGATCGGTGCACATCTATTTTGCTGTAACAGCTGCAATATCCAAGTTGTATAGTGAAGTTTTCCCCCTCTCAGTTGTGTTCGCTTATTACCAAATCTTAGAAAAAGAGAGAGATGGGCGGTGGGAGGCATACCATGCAGTGGACTACAGCTGGCAAACTGCGTGCAAATAGAAGTCCCAAACATTCACTTCATGCGCTCCATGTGTTTCCAAGTCTGGTTTCCCTGACGCATTACAGACATCGAGTAGTTTATATACGCATATGTGAATATTCTGTTGAGTAGACGGACTGCAAATGCTTTCAGGGCCAACGTCCCCGATATCCCTCTTATAGTCTTTTTTGGTGGGGGAAGTCGTATCAAAGGGACTATATACAAAGGGACTATATATGTATATTCATTCGATAGGAGCACGATTTGTTTGGTGTCATGGAAATTTCAGAAGAAACCAGAAGAGTTTTGGAGAACCTCCCAAATTCGAGGAATTTTGGGATTTTTTTGAGTACGCTTGGGAAAGTTTCAGGAGGATTGAAGGTGAGGCTCGGTAAGCGAGATGAATCATGGGATCCGTGGTACCCCGTTGGGACGATATTTTTCAAAGTTCTATCATGGCTGCCTCTCGCGGTTGTAGACGATGTTGAGAAAAGGAAAAATAACAACAATTACAATATTGATTTCGAATTATTGTTTATACACTTATTAGGGGATCTTCACAATTATTGACAGCTATCACAATAGTATTCATGGGCAAACGAGATCGGCAAAACGAGAATACAATAGAATAATCCGGGTCTCGAATACTGCTCAGCTACTAGATATAATTTTTCCAATCACATTGCTATGGGACTTTTCTTCCTAATAGATTCAAGTATACAGACATTTTATGGTCTACGACTAAAGTAATAACGCGAAAAGTGGTTTCCTTGGTTTCAGTCCGGCTAGCAATAATCTAACGTGCTTCGAAGTTTTCCATGACTGACTCCTACTCAGAGCTGATGAAAGTTGTTCAGTGATTGTTGAATCTGAGGAACCAGAATTAAGCAGGCCCATCAAAAAGCGACATGATTTATGTGCTCGGAATTCGGAAGACAAATTTTGTTGTAGTTTCAAAATTGCTTCTACGCACAGTTAGTCTCGATCTCTTCAGCACCCTGGGTGGATGATGGGTGTCCCCCAACAGGCCCACCGCGCGGCGAAGGAAGAGACGCAGATGCGGCAAAGAGACGAGTTGCAGCGCGTGCTGTGCGATATGAGACGTAGTATGGTACACTCTTAACCTGACGCCTAACCGCTACAGTATGCGCTGCGACTCGTCCCTTTGCCGCGTCTGCGTCTCTTCCTTCGCCGCGCGGTGGGCCTGTTGGGGAACACCCGTGGATGATCAAACTTCGAAGGCAAAAGGTGAAACGCGCGTGCCGAAAAACGCGGCCCTTTGAGGACCAAGAATTGAAACTCCTGATGTTACGTATTTACAACAGCAAGGGCTACAATACTTCTCAGAATGAGAGACTAAAAACGTTCAGTAACCAACTATGTGGAGACACAAAGACAATGAGAAAAAATTGTGGCCTAAATGAGCACGCATTGCACTGCAAATTGTAATATAATATTATGGAAGTGATTATCAGAACACGTAATTGTCGTTGATCAATAAATTGATAAAACAAAATAAGCAGCGACTTTTTGAAAGATCTTCGAAATGCAAGACGGTATGAGCGAATTTCACTTTGTTAAGGCTCACTGTAAATGAAAGTCCATGTATCATACCAGTAATAGCGAAATACTAGTGGAGTGCATCAATGGCACTTTCAACTGCGTACTGTACTTTCGTAATGGCCATTGCCAAATGATGCAGGTGAGTCTCGTTACGAGATTGATGATATCTAATAGCAGGGTCAAGAATACTGGAAAACGATGTAATTCGTGTCGATTGCATAGATGGTGAAAATACCAAATGACGATAGTAAGGCTCTTCCATGGTGGCTATTGGGTTCAGAAACGAACGCTCAATGTACTGTAGACGAGCGTTGATAGAATTGAGCCGTTGGACGGAAACTCCATTCAGGCCGTTTGAAATGTCCTAAACACAATAAGTTTCTGGATGAATATGGACTATGAACGTAATCACACAATAAAGAAGATGTCAAATTTTGCGAGTCGAGCGAATCGCTAGCGTTCGTGGTCGCGTTGCGGTCAAAGAGTGCTTGGTTGACCGGTACCGCAACGCGA
>MU868336.1:0-24000 GCA_036418205.1 Ostertagia ostertagi | reverse complement strand
TCTTAATCCAAGAAAAATGTTGGATGTTTACTGTTGTGATCAATATACCAGTTCAGCTCCAGACGTTATCACGCGTATTCTCGATGAGCTTCAGTGAAACTGTGGAGGTCTAACACATTCAATAGTGAGATGGTTAATGGAGTATCTCATGCTGATATTCCATGGGTCCTCCAGTTTCGCTAAAGCCTGCCGTGTGATGCGCGCGATAGCGGGCGAAGCAAAACTGGTTCTTTTTAAATTCTTTCGGCACAATTTAGAAAGTACTGGAGGGTATTCCAAATCTTCTTTCAGGCTGAAAATTCGTCCACTGTGAAGAAAGTTATGGTCAGATGCGTTCAATTCTCTCGCGTTTCCCTAGTAGACATTGTAATTTGCTGTGTGGTCAACACGCACATAGTATATTGAGGAGTAATCGCATCTCTTCACGTCTCAACGCAGAAAAGAGTTATTACAGGGGGAGGAAGTGTATCTATCAGTTTCCTCGTCCCGAGCTTGACTCTGTCCACCACGCAACACATGATCCAGGAGCGAAATTTGGACTTTTTGGTTGGGGGAAGTCGTACCAAAGGGACTAGATATATTCATTCGATAGGAGCACGATTTGTTTGGTGTCATGGAAATTTCAGAAGAAACCAGAAGAGTTTTGGAGAACCTCCCAAATTCGAGGAATTTTGGGATTTTTTTGAGTACGCTTGGGAAAGTTTCAGGAGGATTGAAGGTGAGGCTCGGTAAGCGAGATGAATCATGGGATCCGTGGTACCCCGTTGGGACGATATTTTTCAAAGTTCTATCATGGCTGCCTCTCGCGGTTGTAGACGATGTTGAGAACAGGAAAAATAAGTGCAACAATTACAATATTAATTTCGAATTATTGTTTATACACTTATTAGGGGATCTTCACAATTATTGACAGCTATCACAATAGTATTCATGGGCAAACGAGATCGGCAAAACGAGAATACAATAGAATAATCCGGGTCTCGAATACTGCTCAGCTACTAGATATAATTTTTCCAATCACATTGCTATGGGACTTTTCTTCCTAATAGATTCAAGTATACAGACATTTTATGGTCTACGACTAAAGTAATAACGCGAAAAGTGGTTTCCTTGGTTTCAGTCCGGCTAGCAATAATCTAACGTGCTTCGAAGTTTTTCCATGATTGGCTCCTACTCAGAGCTGATGAAAGTTGTTCAGTGATTGTTGAATCTGAGGAACCAGAATTAAGCAGGCCCATCAAAAAGCGACATGATTTATGTGCTCGGAATTCGGAAGACAAATTTTGTTGTAGTTTCAAAATTGCTTCTACGCACAGTTAGTCTCGATCTCTTCAGCACCCTGGGTGGATGATGGGTGTCCCCCAACAGGCCCACCGCGCGGCGAAGGAAGAGACGCAGATGCGGCAAAGGACGAGTCGCAGCGCGTGCTGTGCGATATGAGACGTAGTATGGTACACTCTATTTAACCTGACGCCTAACCGCTACAGTATGCGCTGCGACTCGTCCTTTGCCGCGTCTGCGTCTCTTCCTTCGCCGCGCGGTGGGCCTGTTGGGGACACCCGTGGATGATCAAACTTCGAAGCAAAAGGTGAAACGCGCGTGCCGAAAAACGCGGCCCTTTGAGGACCAAGAATTGAAACTCCTGATGTTACGTATTTACAACAGCAAGGGCTACAATACTTCTCAGAATGAGAGACTAAAAACGTTCAGTAACCAACTATGTGGAGACACAAAGACAATGAGAAAAAATTGTGGCCTAAATGAGCACGCATTGCACTGCAAATTGTAAATATAATATTATGGAAGTGATTATCAGAACACGTAATTGTCGTTGATCAATAAATTGATAAAACAAAATAAGCAGCGACTTTTTGAAAGATCTTCGAAATGCAAGACGGTATGAGCGAATTTCACTTTGTTAAGGCTCACTGTAAATGAAAGTCCATGTATCATACCAGTAATAGCGAAATACTAGTGGAGTGCATCAATGGCACTTTCAACTGCGTACTGTACTTTCGTAATGGCCATTGCCAAATGATGCAGGTGAGTCTCGTTACGAGATTGATGATATCTAATAGCAGGGTCAAGAATACTGGAAAACGATGTAATTCGTGTCGATTGCATAGATGGTGAAAATACCAAATGACGATAGTAAGGCTCTTCCATGGTGGCTATTGGGTTCAGAAACGAACGCTCAATGTACTGTAGACGAGCGTTGATAGAATTGAGCCGTTGGACGGAAACTCCATTCAGGCCGTTTGAAATGTCCTAAACACAATAAGTTTCTGGATGAATATGGACTATGAACGTAATCACACAATAAAGAAGATGTCAAATTTTGCGAGTCGAGCGAATCGCTAGCGTTCGTGGTCGCGTTGCGGTCAAGAGTGCTTGGTTGACCGGTACCGCAACGCGACGGCTGACGCAAGCGAATCGCTCGATTCTTGAAGTCTGACATCTGCCTAAGACTTGCATGCTTCGAAGTTGCATTGTTGAATCTTATCAGTTTTGAGCCGCCTTTTTATTAGAAGCTAACACCCCTTCCCCTTCTTACGAATGTTCCGAATGCTATCAAACTCTCTGTACGTATGTAGCTGTGGAAATAATTCTGTATTTTCAAAACAATTCTCAGGCTATCTGCCAGGATAGATCCATTCAATAGACGTCTCAACTATTATATTCAATTATGAAAGTAGCTCCATTAGCCTGTCTGTGCAGCACCTCACTGTGGTGAAAATTTTCCAGTTGGCATCTTGAGCCGCTTCATCTGTATAGAAAAGGCAAGATTTAGTTCGTGTAGGCAGAACCACTTTTCAAACGGGACGACGTCCCGTTTGAAGCAGACAGATCTTCCTTCAATCATAGGCCGGTTACTGGTGAGGCTTTTTAGAGAAGAAAGGCACTGATCCGAACTTTGCCAACGGAGACTGATTTCACCTTAACTTTGAGTGGACTTTCAAAAGAATTATGCATTGATAGACTTGACCGATTCTATACAGAACGCAGGTGAAACGGGCTGTTCTCCCTTAAACGCAGGTCACTCACTGGAAATGAATTGTTGTTAAAATGTGAAGCTGTAAAGAAACTAAGAAAAAAGCTTGAACCCGCAAAACGTGATCCTTGCTCAAGGCTTTAACGATAAAGCAGGAAACTTCCTCTGGCAACTTTATCTCGCTCTCAGAAATACCTTGTAACCTCTACTTCATTGTGAACTTCGTGTTTTTGAGGCCACGTTTGAGAAAGCTCGGCATGAATGTAATCAGACTTCTTTTTTGGCGTTGCTCCCAGCAGTTAAAGGAAGTCACTACTGATATTTCGGCTGTGCCTAACCATAGTGTCCAAAACCTAACAAACCTGAGCCTCGGCTTGTATGAGTCGAGCAGTGCTGTGAAAACGACGTAGAGCTTCCTTCAAGCTACCCAATTTATGTGGTAACCAGGGGATCGTTTTGGTCAACTCCATATTTGACAAGTGAACCTCGGCCTTATGAAACAATACCAGCAATGACTGAGCGTAGTCCAACACGTTGAAGGGAATCACCTGAACACTCACTGACATTAAAGGACGGATAGACCACAATCCATTATACTAACAATAAGGTAATACTAACCAAACTATTAGCTAGTCGATGAACTATCTCCACCCACAGCTGACCCACAGATGTGAGTGAAGCGAATTTCGGATCAATCAGATTCTCAACGGTCCATGGGGTTTCATACCTGAGTACAAAGTTTGTATTGATTAGCATCGTTAGTACTAATAAAAGTCTTCTTAACAAGGAAACAAACATTGTGTGATAAAGAGCGTACGATTGACCAGGCCTCTGCTCCAATTTGATGTCAGCTGCAGGAATCCCAGCAAATGTTATGAATCGCTGAAGATAAAATTTGTTACTCACAAAGTGGACCCTCCGTCTTCTTTTGGATCACAAAATTTGTTCAACAATTTTTGACCTCATGCAAGTAAGGCCTATGATTGGTGAACACCGGCAGCCTTACAATCAGGGTGAATAGCGGTCAAGAAACCCGACCATGGCTCTGTACTGTGCGAGAGTAGTGCCGAGAGTGAACGTACGCGCGGAGAGCACAGACGGCTCGCGCATGGCGAGTGTGAATGTCCGCGCGGGAGAGCGTAACTGATCAGGCGAAAATCCTCGACAAGCCGTTGAGGAATCCTCGACTAATATTCACCCTGCTTCCAATTATGTATGTGCAACCGGCTCTCGTAAGAGTCGTGTTCGCCGTTCTGAGCCTGAGATCGTCTGTATGCGTAATCTACATTTTGATGAAAGTCCAAGCTAGAGATAATTTCGAGTTTTTTTATCGGCTCGCCAAAGTTCAGACAAGAGATGAGATCTGTCCAAGAGAAAACCAAATTAACGAAGTGCAGCACTATTCTCATTCCACGCAGGAGAAGTTGGGACAAAAGAGGGGTTTTTTCAGGTTATTTTTGCAACATTAATATCAAAGATCGAAGCTCGTGTGGAAATAATCGAAGGGAAAAATCTTATTTATAATGTGATTTCTGAAAAAATTTTATGCATCGTTCCAAAAGATGAAACATTTTCCTTTAATCAATCCTTTTTTAAAAGCGCCGCGTACGGTTTATCCAATAAAGACCACATAGCATATGATTGTGAGTCCGTGTTAACAGCACTTTTTGTAGCCCGCAGAAAATTTTAAATACGGCTCTTCTCATTCCAGTGCTATCAATTCATCTGTCATTCCCCCTCATGTGGTACAAACTGAAACTCTGAAAAGAACCTGTGCAGCCCAGGGAGGTCTTCAGGTTGGGGGCAAGTTTCCGTGATAGCAATGAATCCTAGTAATGAGGCCCCATGATATCGTGAATCCGAGTAATTTACGGGATGCTTAGGGTTTTTGTCAAAACTTGCGAATCTCCGCAGCTAATCTTAAAGGAATCTTCCGCGGAAAAAGCTCCGCCTCCATTACCACAGAAAAACCCCTTAGGCCCCTAGCCTCATGAGCATAGCAAAAAGAACGGAACATAAGCGTTAGTTTCGATAATACTAATCCTACACAGACAAAATGATCACTCTTCGTAGAAGATTCTTGGTGAAAACTTAATAGGGCCTTCTTGGTCCTTTTTTGTCTGCCACGCGGTAATTTGTTGTTGACGTACAACACCTCAAACTTGGGTAATTAAACTTTAATATCACATTTCAAATCTCAAATTGCACGCACGACCTGAAAAATCAATGTTCCACATAAAAAAAACTGTGAAAAATGAGCAAAATCTACCAAAAATAGAATCTAAACCCTTTTATGCCATGAGCGAGTCGCCCCAATCTTCCTAGGTCCAAAAAAGGTGAAATATATGTAAAAAAGTTAAAAGTCGCATCGCAAGAGAAGAAGAGAGAGCATCGCAAAGAGTAGTCTGTCGCTAGATCGCATAGGGATGCCCCTCGCAAAGTGGACGCCCGCAGAAAAGAGAGATAACGGCAGCACAACACCACGGCTTATTTCTGATCCGCGAGCATTTATACTGTGTTGCTGAGAGCTCAGAACGTCCTCTCACAACATCACTGTTGAAGTTATGCCGATAATGCTCTTCAGCTTAGCCACAGCGGAAACATAAGAAGATAGCAAGATCTGATAGTGTGGGAGACGTAATGGAATTTATCCCTTCGCACGAACTCGCGGATTCCGCGATACCTTTTAAGGTATCGTTTTCTGTGGTAATGGGGGGAGCATTTTCCGTGAAAGATTCCTTTAACATCAAGAATGGTGCTGGTGTAATGCGCCTTGAGCATTGGAAGAATGTCCCACCTCACGCATGAACAAGGAATCACTTTAAAATTGTCAGTGTAACAGCGTTTTTTGCAACTGGAATTGGATACCTGCATTACTCTTAGGTTGACAAGCTTGGCTGCTCTTTTCAGCACAAAAAAATAGGTGAACAACTGTCTCTAAATTACCTGGTAATCTGATCCTCTTGCTGGTAAGCCTATTTCGGGCACAGCACGATCACCAAGAAATGGACCGCGTCGACGGAAATTCCTCCAGGAATCAAGCAGGCTTTCGCCGGTGGAGCCGTCGGAGTATGGCGTCCTGTATTAAGCCTCTATCAGTCAGATATTGCCTATGAGCCTGGGAAATATGTTCACCTTTGGGACGCTTCAACTATTGCCCGATATAGAAGTGGAACCGCCTTTATATCTAGTGAGCTGCCTCCGGCTATATGGTCGACATTGATGTAGGCAACTGCCCTGGAAAGTATCGTGTAGCTGTACACTTATTTTAAGGTAGAAAAGGTGCTAGAATGTTCTTCCTTTGATGGCGAGCGATTGCGTTGCGGTCGCTTCTGGCCCATACTTAATCAAAACACAAAAACTACACACCGCCTTTGTAGTACTCCTAGCCGCTGCTCTATCCACTCGCTGGAGCCGATCAGGCCAAACTCCTCAGCATCCCAGTGGCAAAACACAATAGAACGCCTTGGTGGGTGCTTCTCAAGAACCTGATCAAGAACTGAGTTATTGGTTTATCTTTGTAAGTCTTCTAGCAGTCTGATGAACATTTGAGTCACTTGCCTTTGCTAACACTGTTGCCACCTCAAGTTGCACAGCAGTGCCAGAAATCGGATCAATTGCGCCCTTAAAATTGAACCAATTGAAAATTTTATTTTTACAGAACTATTACAGTATATCAGGCTCATGGATGGATGAAAAGGCTCATGGTCTAAAACCCGCTTCCATGTCCGTTACGAGAATTTTGTTTCTTGAGAAGCAGTTTTTCAGCCACTGGATTGTTATTTTTACACATGAAATTAACCGCAAAAACTACGGATACTACATATCGTTGTTACCTTTCCCCATGCATCGACGTGATTTCCCAACATCACCCAGCGATCAGGTTCTTCTTTTCCTTCCAGTACAGCTATAATATTGGTAATAGTTCTCTTTGCGAACCTGCAAGAGCTACTATTAGGCTTTACGGCTATTAATTCCGAATTTATCACTGCAATTTTCACCGAAACCGAATAAGATGAATTTTGAACGATGAATTCTCATGATCGCTACAATTTCCTTTGTTGAATTGCTACAGCACAAATGGGATCTATTGAGCGTTATGGTCCAATAATCACACTGTAATTACATGAATATCTCTTTTAATTGACCACATTGCCGTCTCAACCGAATGAAAAGGAATATTATAATATATATTTCTATTTTTTATATTAATTAATATTTAAAAATTGTAGTCAGGGTACCAAATTCCACGCACCTTGATCGAACATTCAGCCGGAATTTCCGACGACTGCTCCATCTGTACCTTGATAACCCACCGATCCAATCAGTCCGCTGAAATAAAAGGATGATGGTGAAAGTACTCGGTATTGATTCCTGCCATTATAGGACACGCCGCGCCCTCGACGTTCGTTCGGAGTCGCAGTTGCAATGGATGTGCAATCATTGGAATGAATTGCAGGTTCGCACATGAAAATAAGGGCCGCTCTGCTAATTTTTGGGATGGTCCTGGTGAGGGAGGCTTCAATGTTATGAGTGGAATCCGATTCGCAAATCACGAAGGTGGTAATAGGACCTTTTGCTAGGCAAGCGAATTTGGAACCTTTGGAAAAGGATTTGACGTGTTAGTAATGCATACCAACAGGTAAAGGGTGGGAAGTGGACTCAACGGAATGGCGGCTACGGACTTTAAACGTCTAAGCAATGAGACTCACTGTTACAGTGGGACCATCCATATAGTCCATAATTCGTTGAGCATCATCGTAACTGATAGGTGTTACTGGAATAGCAGGTAGCACTTCTAAAAATTAATACTCAATGAAGTAACATGTAGATACAAATTTATAGCTTCGTAAAACCGTACTCTTTCGTCGGAGACTTTCCATGTTTTCACTGCGTGTCACATAGGGAAGTGATGGCAGCAAAGGTGTTAAGGGATCGCCAGGCACTCGTCCAACAGAACCCCTTTGAGCGTCGAGCCCAGGAAGAGACGAAGAATGTGGAAACGTCTACAATCAAAAAAAAACATGAGAAAAAAGACAAAAATTCTCAAAAGTGGAGGTTTTAGTAATAGATTTACTCAGCTCCAAAAAAAATTGTTATTACTGTCACAATGAGATTGACTACTCCTGCCAGTGCAGGCCGGGACGTTTTCCTTCATTACCATGTGGAATGAGACCAAGATTGGTAGAAACGACATGAAGAATAGGGGTGTGGTGGAAAGGAGACGTGGTTTCTGAAAAATTTAGAAACGGGAGAAAACAGAGGGGAGAAACTGCGAGAGGTAGAAGTTCAAGAGGGGTTTTGATGGTCATGGTTGGCTGCATGGAATAGCTCACCGGCGCCGCGGACGCGAGCGCGTGCAGGTGACGTCACTTTGAGCTATGGGATTGAGCAAGAGTGGTGCCAATACTTTATAACATTGCGCTTAGGACACTATCGACTCTGACTTCACTATGCAGTGAGCAGAAGTAATAACGAAGAATGGAACTTATTGAAATCAACTTCGAATTAGTTGCGAATTTGTTAGGGTTTACACACGAAACCGTTAATTTCTTCCTTATTGGCATCAGATTCTAAGTTTCAAGGGCGATAAGTGCCTTTACACCATACAATCACTTAGCACAAGATTGCACTAGTTGGTGAGGTGCCAGCCACCCTTCTACTATTCAAGCGAAGTGGCAGCGACGCTTTTAGTCTTATCTCGTCGTGCTGTTGCCGCAGCTGTGACGTCAGCTGCACGCGCTCGCGTCCGCGCCGCCGGTGAACTTTTCTCTTCCCCGGTCATGGTTAGAGAGGGGTACACTGCAGTGTGAAAAGCATGTATTGGCTGGCTTTGACAAAAACTGACCATCGGGTGGAAGACATTAGGAAAAGTAAGAGTCAGTTAGGAGGAAGATATTGGTGAGGTAGGCTAATAACGTAGGCTCGAAAACGAGTGCATGAAAGCGAGGACTAACAAAGGGAATGTCAGTTTAGAAACGATAAAAAAGAGTAACGCAAAAGAAGATTGGCAGGGAGGAGTGAACACGAAGATAAATAAAACAGGACAAAGAAAGTGGACAGGACTGGAGGACGATTGAGACCGAGGGCAGGGCAAATCTAAAGCGGTATGTAGGTAGAATACGTATCCTATATTTCGGAAAACGAGAGGATAGTGACGACAAAAATGACGACAGCATAAAAAAAAGAAAGCCACTTCATTCTTGGCCATCGTCATTTGTGGTGTGTGGATGCACTTGACGCTCTTCTTTTTTCGGGTGTCCCCCAAGAGGCCCGTCGCGCGGCGAAGGAAGAGACGCAGATGCGGCAAAGGACGAGTCGCAGCGCGTGCTGTGATATGAGACGTAGTATGGTACACTCTATTTAACCTGACGCCTAACCGCTACAGTATGCGCTGCGACTCGTCCTTTGCCGCGTCTGCGTCTCTTCCTTCGCCGCGCGACGGGCCTCTTGGGGGACACCCTCTTTTTTTTCGAAATCGAGGGTAATTATATGGATACATAATAAATCACTTACTTTTATGAGAGATTTCAGGGTAAACCACTTGTAATCAATTAGTAATTGAAGAAGATAACTCACGCCGTTAATGTTTGAATCGACGTACTGAGCTGGATCGCTGTACAGCACAACGCCGATAGCTCCTCGATTTTCAGCTTCTTCGACTTTTTCGGATCTCACTACGGCACCGTACCGTATCAATACCACAGCTCCTTGGACATCAATACCCATCTGAATTACCCAACAGATAAGGCTGTTTTGTTGCTGTTGCCTTCGCTAATTGTTAAGATATCTGTAGTTTGTAGGGTCGCATAGATGAATAACGATGTGTGTTGCGGGAGCAACTACCATTTCTAAGTCGTCTACGGGTGGTAGAATTTTGCGAGCACTAATCAGTAACATTTTCGAAATGAGTACTAAGGACAATGGGGTTGGGTTGCAGCACAAACCTCTTCAAGTGTATTGAAATCTTCCACGGTTCCAAAATTGCAGTACACCATACGACCTTCAACAGATCCATCTGCTGAATACGCATTCCACCAAACTTCGGAACGGCCATCTAGTTGCTAAACCATTAGGTTTTTCGAAGTGACAAATCTAATGGTGTTTGTTACAAGGTGAGCAACTCTATAATCTTGAGTAAAGATTTGGAAGGTGGCAGTATTTTCAATCTGATTATATGTGATTCACTTGCTTGCCGTGCATGCAAAAGACCAGAAAAAAAGGGGAAGGGGTTAAGCTTCAGCTGTGGCGACGGTCAGAGGTGCTATACGCACGACCCTGTAGTTCTGGAGGCATCATAATCAGATTAACTATAGCTCTCATTCCTTACAGTGGCAACGTGGTGCCAGAGTTGTTTACAAGATTTGGTGGAGATATTCTACTCCAAGTGCTCAAAGTCATAGCAAGTTGTCTCAATCGCACTGAGGGCTGTTGTCTCTGAAACGGCTGATCAAATTCAAAACACCAGTCGAGAGCATGAATACCCTCCCTTTCAAAAAACGAGAAGAGCGTCGGGTGCAGACCATACACCACAAGTGACGACGGCCTCCAAGTGAATCTGGTTAGTAGTGGTTCATAGTGAGATTGAATACAACTGCAAAAGTTTTAATCATTTCAGTGGAAGAGAACATTTACATTTTAGGGGGGGGGGGGCCGTCGTCATTTGGGGTCTGCACCCGACGCTCTTCTCGTTCTTTGAACGGGGTATATGTACTTTCAATCGTTTTATAAAATTCAATAGACAACAACTTGGGAATACCTACGGAAAATATCATTTGAATTTCTTTTCTATTTATCACCCGACGCTCTTCTCGTTCTTTGAACGGGGTATATGTACTTTCAATCGTTTTATAAAATTCAATAGACAACAACTTGGGAATACCTACGGAAAATATCATTTGAATTTCTTCTCTATTTTTCCCCTCGAAAACCATGATATCCTCCTTACCTGGTTCAATTGAATACATCTATAAGTTAGGATTAGATACACTACAATAACGCCCTTTCGCACAAAACTGCACTACGAGCGATAACTTTCGAAACGACAACTCGCTGCTGAAGCTTGATTTGTTTCGGAATTGGAACGGTCAGTTTGTGGCTAAGCTTACATGTACCTAGTCCCGAAAAAATAGGCAAAATATTGTGTCACTACAAATCGCTTCAAAACGCTGGGCAAATTTTTGAAGGTAAACACTCCTAGCCAGCGTTCTAAGTTCTTAGTTTCTTTTCCTATACATACCACCATTTTATTTTAACTACTAGAATTTCACGATTCGTTGGTAGAAAGAAATGGGTGAATCGTGAATTTTCAAAGGAGCAAAAGTGTGATTGTGTATGCAACATTAGGCGTAGCGCGAACGACCTCGTTGACAGCTTGTTGAGGTCCGCTGGGATGACCACGTCCGCGACTCAAACGCCACCATAAACCGCCCTCTTTTTCCACTTCCACCGTGTTTGGATTCTCGAAATCCGGATAGTTCAATAGAACGCTGTAGTTGTACGCCTTCACCGAAAAGCCAAGACGACCGTACTGAAAACAAACATACATTAACTATGAGAATGTGCTGGTGTAGAGAAAATGAAGACTAAAAGATTTGAAATTTGTAAAAAAAGAATTTCGAAAACAAAAAACAAGATACCCATACTGCGACTCTTAGAAATTATTTTTCAAAACTTTTTTTCTGATCTAACCTGACAGTTTTTATAAAAATTGAAAAGGGTGATGGATGGACGATTGGTGAAAATTTAGCTTCCCCATAGACGTTATACTCTCCAAATTTCGTGACAGAAAAGTGCCATAAGAGCATTGGTTCGGCACCATTGTGTAGCTTAGCGTCTACAATATGAAGTCACTGTTTAGAGCTTTCCATTAGTGTTTCGTCTAGTCATTGTGGGGCCATGGAATGGATGCTTGCGTTCATGGATTATTTCAATTGGGTCATAATGAAGGGTAGCCAGCCTTCAAATTTTGAGTGCATTGAAACAAGTTAGATGGTCATGGAGTTTTCACTTCGGCCAACAAGTCGAATGTGACATGGACTGCCTAACGGATGGCATTAATGCTATGTCAAGATGAAACTCCATTTTGGAGAGGGCACTCCTTGCTATCTTCTCCGTAGTACTAGAGGAGATCTCCCTCGTACTATCGAACACTACGGATAAGATAATAAGTGAACGACTCATTTGTAGCGTACTTTTGACAAAAACCGGTGGATGTCCTACATCTCACACATACAATACCGCTCACAGAATGTGAAAAAATGACGGTGATTGACCGTCGCACCTATCAAAGACCGTCGCACTACCATAACTCCGCTGAAAGCGAATGAAACGGAAAAATTTAAACTCCTATAGATACGTCTCCTCACAACGAGTTCCAGGATGTGTTATGGGTCGGGATCGGTTAAGTAGGTCACCAGCTTTACCTTTTAAGCTGGGGCAAAATCCAATTCTGACCTCAAGGTAGAACACCATTCGTTAGATCCCATGTTTATGTGCACAGTAGTCTACCGCTCGCACACTCCTCCTTTTTTGATGCATTTTTATCCATGTTTCACAGTCGTTCCCGATGCGAACGAGCCCTTCAATTTTACGACATTTCCAAATTTTGAAAGCGTATTTCATCAAAGTCTGGAGGAAATACGACGAAACGGCTACAAGATCTTGAACTAGGTATGTAACTGCGCAACAACTTTGTTGTTTATTGGAATGCAGCAAAGCGGTTCTTACATAATTTAGCTCTGAATATCGGTATACGTCAAATTCTTCGAGCACAATCACTTTTCTTTTCTTTCCGAAATTGCGCTTAAGCGAAATGTATGACCAACGAATCGAATGGTTATTCCAAGAGTATGACCTATTGTGCCGTATAGTGGCAATAATGGCTTAGAACTCGTTGTGTGGAGACGTATCTATAGGAGTTTAAATTTTTCCGTTTCATTCGCTTTCAGCGGAGTTATGGTAGTGCGACGGTCTTTGATAGGTGCGACGGTCAATCACCGTCATTTTTTCACATTCTGTGAGCGGTATTGTATTGCCCACATCCTCTCCACTATTCTGCACAGGTCATCCTCCCTGAAGGTTCCTACCCTTAAGCCTAAGTAGAGGTGTCTATTCCAAGATAATTTGCTTGGAACATGGCAGGCGGAAATGTGAAAGCATCTCAGGGTTTGTTCCACATTACATCAATAGTTACCGTTTGGGGAAACAATGGACTTCCCTTCCCCCAAACAGAATTCACCCTATGTCAGTCAGCAGATTGAGCTGATTATCCCAGTTACAAGAACTGTGAGAAGGATGAGCCGATAGAAGATTTCTCGATACCGGTCCTTATTTTTATGGAAGGGGGAGGTTCCGTGTTTGACTTTGAGGATTTGTAGGTGGAGAAGTGTGGGTTGGGCAATAAAATAGCTGCATCAAACGTAAACATTGCGATTTTAATAGTCACGTGAACTCTCTCACTCTTTGCTCTCCCTTAATAACTGGAAAATCACAATTGATCATGGCATAATACGAATCCTCTCCTCGAACCAGCAGTTCAAATATGAGTACCCGTTCCTCCTATCGTAATTCTGGATTCCTCGACCTATGTTTCAGCCTGTCAGACAATGACTAAATTAGATTTTTCCATTCTATTGAAACTTTTTGTTCTGTAGAACCCTAGAATATCAAAAAACTATATCATGGGAAATGGAAATTGTATCACAGCAACAAAGAAAGCACGATGGACTTTTTTCTTCAGCTCAAACAGCGAGGTATTTAGCCAGTGATGTTTTTTGTTTAAGCATTTACTAAGTTACCTAACTTAACGAATTAAAGCAGCGTAGTAATTGAAGTAATGAAGCACCTCTTCACTAAGCCGTCGAATCAGTGCAGCATTTTCGACAGTTCCAGCGATATGTGATGTTGAGGCCATCCACCTCAGGTTCTGCTTGATTCGAGTTGGACTGAAGTGATCCGAAAGCTCCTTTGATATTCGATCGAGCTAAATCGGAATGAGTAACAAATGTTTCTGGAAGAGGAATTCCGAAACACCTGCATAGACATAGCTGTTTCTTTGCATTCAGACAGACGGGAACACTTTTCTCATTCCTACGCAAGGGTCAGCGCTTTTCCATGGTTTGAAATCGGGCGATCACTACCCTCAGTATGTCGACCATGACTCATTTGCGAGATTTAGAATTACCCGTATGAAACTTTGGGTGGCCCAAGGTGTTGCGCATGCAAGTGCTAGGTATGTATGTAGGATGCGCTAAAAAAGGGCGCAGGACAAGGCCTCCCGGCACATTGTCCATTTGTAGCTCAAAATTGTTTTGATAGCTTACTGGAGGTCTAAGGAACCGTTCGGAGTAGTGGGACAAGTGAAGGTTCCTGCTCAAACTTTATACTGGCTAGTGTATGAATTTGACCGATGTCCTCCGGATTCAACCTTCCATTACTTCGAACAGTTCCTCTGCTCCTAGAGTTCAGTAAAAGGTTACCAGTAAGATCACGGGCTATTCCTACAACTAATGATATGAGTATGAAGGCCTAACAATAAAAGGGATTGCCAAGAAGTACGACTTCTGCCAACCCTATCCTGCTCTCCTTTGAAATTATCTAACTTTGCATTTTCCTGAATTTCAATATAAATCAGCCAGAATATTCGATCACCTTCAATTTAAATAAAAGTGCTGTATTCTTCCTTTTTTTAAATTTCACTTTCACTACAGCAACGCTGCACATTGCGAGGGGGCGAACATGGCGAGATTGGTTACTGTAATGGGGCATTTTGAAGCCACTCACCCTGCTTCTGTCTTCTCTGAGATTTGTTGAGCCTCTGGAAGGTAGAGGATGTTCGCATGACTTTTGCCGTATGACTAAACATGCAAGAGCCAACAGAAGGCTGACAGTGGCTAGAATCCCGAACAACGATGCCGCGAACGCCACAGGCAAGTATTGATGACGACCATGGTGACGTTTTCTGAAAACAGTTCTCATTTGTTGCCTAAACTCCAGAAAGCGATGTTTTCTGAGTCTCGAATCTTTTATACTAAAACATTTGTTGCATTGGATAGACTACCTTTATGTTGATGGATCCAAATCTAAACTGCTGATGACAAACACATGTCGCAGAGGCTTAGGAGGAAAAATAAGAAAAATAAAAAGCTCCCGATTTTATACAACTGGTTCTCTTTCCGGACTTATTCCTTCTTACTGTGCATGGAAAAGAAATATTAAAAATCCGACTTCTGCCATCCTTTTTTGGAATGTGCCACGCATTTCAACCGATTTGCCATGTGTACGCTTATTTGTCTACAATGACTTGCGTGGTGTGAGGTTCCAGATATTTGAGTCCATGAATGATCCCAAAATATTGTGGCCACTCGGACCTCAACGACTCTGTCGAACGTTAGATGTACCATAACATCTTTTGGTTTGCCGTTTCACAAATTATACTTTGAAGATTAACTCACTTCCTTTTGATAAGAGATGATCGTGAGGTCCGGAGGGAGTTTTGGCCATTTGACGAAACCTCATCATTCATTAGTTGCTCTTTGACGAGAATATCATCGATGGAGAGTTGTGGCTCGAGCGTCGGCATCATTCGCTCTTCAGCAACAACGGTGATATTTACAAATGGCTATTGTTGTAGAAGTTACTGTCGGCCATTCGGAGGCTGAAACAAGATCAAATCGGATTATGATGCATCGAGGGGTGGCCAAGAGTTAGCGGAATGAGGGCAGACAATCGTGGCGCGAAGATCGAGTGTGAACGATGGCGTCGCGTCCGAATGGATGATGAGGCATCTTGTTCAGCGCGCTAATTGATACTACAAAGAAACGCAAATGTCCTTGCAGGTGGTGGTGAAATGGCAGTTCAGATGAGAATTAGACGACACAAAATGAGGACTTCTCTATGAAAAACGTGACGGCCACGGACCACGACGATGTCATCGTCTAAGCGATCTCGCCGCGTTTCGCATAGAAATGCATGCATAATGGAGTCGGCACATGATGAAGTCGACTGCAAGAAGGCAGTAAGGAAGCGAGAAAGCAGTGAATGTGTGAATTCTCATAACTTTACGATTGGTATGCTGCAGGTGGTGCAGGTGTGTCGGGTGAAGCGGCGGCATCGGGATAGTCGTGATGAGCGAGCGTTTTCAGATGCCTGGCTGGATGAACAACATTTGCATACAATTTTATATGAAAACAATATGCGGTGAGAAATCGTCGAGTGCCTCGTTGCAAACACTATTTGCACATCCTTGTAATGCTTTCGAAGCAGCTAGAACAAACGCCTACTCTGCTCGCCGTTTGTATGAGATCGCGACCCCCTCGGTTTCGCACGAGGACTATTCTCCACCCGAGGGAAATCTAATGTCAGGGGCGCTGAACAGTGGTGAGAATGTTGAGCATACCCTTACAGTTACCTGCAAAAGGTAACATGTGTAATATGTGGTTATAAGAGAGTGGCTTAATGGAAAGCTGCTCAGCTTGTTCACGACCATTGGAGAGGCGTTGTGACAATTGGGCTCCAGCGATAGAGGAAGGAAAGTCATGCTCAAGAAAAATATCTAAGCTATTTGCTTCATGACACATTCACGTGATTCATAACGAAAAGCTCAGATCGAATGCGATTAAAACATGAAAAGTCAACATCCACGTTTGTATACATAATTATTCATTGAACTCTCTGACGCTGCCTGAATAAAAGTGGGATAAATTGTGATCGCTTGGATTTCCATGCCCAAGCAACAGCGGCTGCGATGTATTCGCTAGTGCTAATCACCCCAGAATTCGAAATACCAAATTTATCGTATAAAATACTAAAATCGTTTTGACTACACGGATTTGCACTAGAATAAAAAACCCTTCTGCCAGAAAAGTCGTTTAGGAAGCACTAATTCAGAATTGTCCTGTCATTGCACGTGCGCTGAGCTTAAAACAGGTAATCATTTTTCCTGAGCGGCCCTGGGATTGCTAAATGAAAAGCACAAGACCTTCTGCGGAAATAAAATCTTTACAGATTTTATTAAAGTTTACAGCATGTATGGCGTTGCAACTCTGCATAAGCTTTTTGTTCACATAAGTTTAGACGTTTATTAGCCCAAAAAACTGGAAATCAGACAAATGCAAAAACTTGTCTTCAGTGAGGATTGAGCCACAAGCCTTGTTATTCACATGCTGTTGGCTTTCCTAGAGCCGTTCAGAAAACTGATCCCAAGGTTCAATGCGCGTCTCTCTGAAATATACAAGAAACCGTTTCGAAAAAGAGTCCCATGTTCTTAAAAACTTTCCTGGTTAGAGTACTACACAAAAAACATTACGTGGTAATTGGTGAGCAGTACTGAAAAGAATCAAAAGAATCAGTGCTAAAATATTAGCAAGAAAATCGATCATGAGCGATTGTACATATGCCTCTGATGTTACTGGTACTACGGACATAGGATATTGGAGTTAACTCGACAGCTACATACATATTTTGGCAGAAAAACATTTTCGAAATATCCTATAAGAGGAACGTTTTTGCTGAAAATGCCAATTTTTCTACTAAGAAAAGGGGTACGAGGAAGAACTAGTAATTTTGTCCATTTCAACATACACTATAAAGCACTCTCTAAACTAAAAACAGACAAGAAATGCATGAGATTAGTCAACGTGAACCTCTGGAAATGTGCCTATATAAAGTGGTTCATTTCTTAAGAAGAAGTATTGTAAGATCAAATGTTTGGCTAGATTATTTGAGAATTTTGCAGTGCTCAAGGGCTGGACCATTCTCTACCTCCCTACTACTAATTCAGCACTTCAAGGCGCCGAAGACAGGCCAAGCTGTTCATAGCTTGTTTCGAAACCCTGAATTGAGTGAGTTCGTCGCTTACTCGAGTTATCTAAAGAAGCAAAGCAAGACTCCGGATGGTAGACGAATCACTCAAACGTCCATAAATTGAATGCTACCTTCACATCCGCTTTTCCTCCCCTCGCAAAAAACGCCCATTCAGAAGGTACTTTGTTATGATTGATATTCCTTGACACATCGCTAATGAACAGTAGAGATATGAGGCCATCATGAGAAACCTTAACGATCTCTGCGAATGAGGTGAGAAATCGGCGGAACCACGATTACGGCTGAGAATGGAAGGTGTGAGCAGGGCATCCACACTGCACAACTGCATGTTTTGACCTATACGATTGCCCGATTTCGAACTATCATTGCATGTCGGTGACTGGTGCGAACGTTTCGTTGTTTCAAAAATATAGAGAGATATGCTTTGACGAAGATGTTGTCGGAAACGGAGACGTAGGAGTATGTCTCAGGTGTGGTCTGGGCCAGCACGGCCGTATTACGTCACACCCTCGCACTCATACATGGGCTGTACGATCTGAAAAGGCAGCTGCGAAAAGCCTCCGTCGGCTGATTGAATTCGAGCACTATGAATGCAAAACGGAGTTATGTGATCGGAGCGTGATGCGGCCAGAATCGCCGAGATGAAAGAACGACAAGGCCGTAAATGGAGGAAGTGCCGATGGACGACGAGACGGACGGGTGAACCGGCAACGACCGACAACCGATCGGACACCAGCACACAGCAACAGGGCTCTGTGAAAGTGTCCGGGTGAAAGCAGCAGAAGCGTGAAGTGAAGCGCTTATTTACACACGCACGTTCACTTCACTTAATGCATCGTTCAGAATACATTGAACATGATGAACAGCGAGCGCTCGTTTATCAACACGGCACGCCACGTTTGCGTGTTGATGAAGTGCTGCTGAATCGCCGACGGCCTTTCATGGCTCAATCATGGTGCTGCAGAATCCCGCATTCAGTCATCGCTCTACCGCTTAGTGTTGAATTGGACGAAATGTCCAATTTGAAATGCCAAATTCAGTTCGGTAGGTGATTTACAATCACAGTTCATGAAGTCAAATAAAATGAATTTTGCGATCATTATAGCTGTTCTCTTCGAAGAGACACAAGTCAAAGGAAATATCCCTAAGTAATGTTAAGTATTGGGTGGGCCAAACAAAGAGCCGCAGCTATCGTTGGACCAACTACGTTTTCATGATGAGAATTCAAGATCTTCAGGATAAAGGGAAGTTTGAAGAGCTCTGGTACTCAAAAGTGAATGCGCGATTGATCTTTCATTTGGAAATCTTACTCCATCTGAACAAGCTGTTGATTTCATAATTCACAGAAACAAAGAATATAGTGGTCATGCATTTGCATTCAAAGAAAGAGCAAGTTGCAAAATTTATTCTTTGTGAGCAGAATAAATTAATTATTCAAAGAATTGGATGTTGCATGGTCCTACCGCTTACTGGCAAAGTGGTAGTGGCAGATAACGCCGTTTACCATGCACCGTCCTGATTCAAATATCACCCAACAAAACTTCCTTCTCTTCGTTGACAGTTCACTGCTATTGAATTCTTTCAGGGAATAGGGGGACAAATGCTGCATTCAATATCGCCGAGACCTCCGCGCTGCATGTGTCACCAAATTGACATCAAAACGCATATCGAAAAAAAGGTACAACTACTGCTTATCCAAGAAGGGAACCCATCAGTACTTACTTTGTAAGAATACTTTGACCGTTACAGTTCAACCCAAGTTACGCCATCCTTCTCCTGGCTTTCATTATTGGATAGTAAGAGCGTTACAGTATGGTAGGCTCTATCGCCCTTTCCATCGAACAATGAACTTACCAGGAAGGTCTTTCAGGGCGTGACAAGCTTTTTGAAAACGGTCTTTTGCATGATATAGGGGCAGATGCGGGAACCACAGAACCATGTTTAATTTTTCCTGAACGGCCCTCTGAATACCAGAAAAGGAGGTCCCTAGTTCGATTCCTCGTGGTAACAAATTTTTGCATTTCGAGTTGACGTTCCAAAATTCGCGCAAAATGAACGGCCAGTTTAGGCATTAACGTAAAGCTAGTTGCGGCAGATAACGACGTTTACCATGCACTGCGTCTGCAGTTAATCCTGACATCAAATATCACCCAACAAAAGCTTCATTCTCTTGCCGTGCGGTCATGCATTGATTCTTTCAGGAAATAGGGGACAAATGCGGATTTCACATATCGCCGAGACCTCACGCGCCAATGGTTGGATAGTGGCAATTGAAATAAAAACGTCATTATAGGCGCAAAAAAAGGCCTAAAATACGTGACTTATCTCAAGAAGGGAACCAATCAGTACCTACTTTGCACCGTACTACTGACCATTGCGCTTGGGAAAAAACCGAGGTTAGCCTCTTGCATTGCATTCATTATTGGATAGTAAGAGCTTTACAGTATGATAGGCTCTATCGCCCTCCATGAACAATGAACTCAGCTCACTCACAGTACCTGATCATACAAATACAGAGTAGGGAACGAAGCACCAATATTCAATGCTTATGATGCAGTTTACACCACAGTTCGGCGCCATTCACACAAAAGAACGCTGGATAAATGAAAAACCTTGATAACAGATATGATTTCGCAATTCTTATATTGGGTTGGTGCATAATATCGTAGCGTTTTTTTTTTTGGGCGTATAAATTCAATCAGTACAAGAGAAACCCTAAAAATCGCCTATACCTTTTGAAAGTGCTTTTTTCGCTCTACAAAAATTACTTCGTCATTTCCCTCAAAATTATATTTGTACTCATACATAATGCTTAGAAGTTGGAAAATCCAGACGGCAGAAATCGGCATTTCGACAGCTGTTATTTTTCAGTTCACATAAAGAAAAAAATACCGTCAAAACAAAAGTTCTTCAGAATCCATTGTTCTTATCGAACCTCTCTCTAACCAACCCTACATATTTCACTCAAATTAAGACCGTATTCATATTCATCCCCCCCCCCCCCCCCCCCCCCCCCCCCCCCCCCCCCGTACAAATTGCGAAATAATGAAGAACTTCGAGAGCGAGCCCAACATCTTTTTTTTCAATTCCAAATCCAGTGACTTTCTGCAAAATAGGATAAAAGTCGTAAATAATGGCAAAGTGGACATCCCTGATTAGTTTATATGTTTTTAATTTCTTCACAAAACGTTTGCGTGCAAAAATGAAAAATGCAAGCGCTACGATATTATGCACCAACCCAATAGGCGTATGTCAGACTGCGATGGCCGCGCTTTCGCTAGCGTCCGCGGTCGCGTTGCGGCACCAGCCAAGATTCACTAGCCGCGACGCGACCGCAGACGCTAGCGAATCGCGCGATTCTCAAAGTCTGACATCGGCCTTAAGCAGAGAACTCTAGAGCCAGGGAACAGAGCCATCAACTTAGTCTCACACGGTATCAGAAGCCCAGCCAATCTCGAACTTTCTCCGTATCAGTTCCAAAGCTGCAGCAAAAGGAAGTAAGCTCTTTCACTTGAACATATGTGGTCGAAGTAAATTTGAGATGTATGCAATATATTAACCTAAAATGCAGTGAAAAACGCAAAATTGTAGAGTCAGTAAAATGAAGGTAAAATAAATCGATGAAGTAACTATAAAAATCAGAAATAGAAGACGAAGATGAGCAAAAAGCGCGCACACCTAATCATCTGAGAAATGAGAGAGACCTCCAGATATGTGCCCTCAGGCGAAGTCGCCCACGCTTCCGAGTAGTCATGTACACCATATTTCCTCTGTGGTTATAAAAACTCGTACTGATAATATGAATAGGAGAACATCGTATGCGTGAGTGTTGACTAAGCAATTATACAGCACGCAACGTTCATGATGGCGAACAGATAAGAACGAGGTTTGACGAACATTCACGCTATTCACAATGACAGAATACCGTCCCATACATAAACATCGGAATACTGGAACAAAAGAGTGACCATCTCAGGCCTTTGTTTCACTCAAACATTTCGACCCCTTCAAAGTGGCTGATCATCTCTCTTCCTAGTTTTCAATTAGCAAGCAGGTGCCTCCCAACAGCTTAGCTTCGGCGCAGAATGTGAAACTAATAGGAGTGTTTCACAAGAATGCTGGGTTGTGAACAAAACTTTCGCCCCAGACGGGATTCGAACCCCCACCCGTCGTTTTCCGGACAAGTGCGCTAATAGGAGTTATATCAAACCTAAAATATCCAAACTGGTAGTGCAATATAATTATACGACTCCGAAGCGAGTTTAAGCTTGCTCCGTCTAGGGCTGTCAACGGGAAAAGTAAGTATAGCCGCGGGTACTACCCATATGTTCACTGCCCATGATTTGAGCTCAGATTGGATCTTCTCGGGTCAACGAAGCATCTTCTCCCCATAATTCTCCGAATCACAGTAGACCTGCCCGCGGATTAAAAAGTGCCTTGCTTATCGGCTCATGCAAATGTCTTGTTTAGGCTCAAATAGGGGTTCGATAGACAAGCAATTCTGCTTGAATTACGAATGCATGGCGCGCCTCAGATCGGCACTGATTAAACATTTGGGTGCGCCATGGAAGTCCGCTCAGGATCGCCACAATAATTTCACTATGTGAATGTAGCAAGCATAGCAAGCTGAAGTGTTACACAGAGAAATCGATTTTTCGCGAAATTTACAATAATGAAACATGATATGTACAGAATGTCCCGAAAAGTGCAATACCCCATCTCGGCCTTAATCTTGTTGTGGATTCTTCGAGATGCGATTACTGCTCTTCTCAATGTGCTCGCTCAAAGAAATACTATCAATTTCTGCTTTCCTGCTGAGAGATGACGTGGTTGATACAATAATATTCTGCATCACTGCCTGTGCTTGTGAAAGCAACAATCATGTGTAGTCAGACGACACATGGAGTCACCGCAGTACTTGCAGGTTGAATAGCCATGATGACTCTATAGGAAAACCCTATACAGTTGGAGAACCCTGGTCGTTGAGAAGCAGAAGTGATTCGAAAGAAATAGTAGGTGCTCACCAAGATCAATAGGAGATGAAAAAGTTGAAAAAGCTCAGCATCAGGGTGGGATACAATTTAGCATCACCAGAGGAACGACCCTTCAATCATGCTAAGCTTCACCTTCTTAAACTCACCGATTCGGACCTCTTTGTGTGAGAGAACATTTCACGTCCAGACTGAGCTTGGTGAAGTCGGATTTATAGTGGGCAAGGAGCATTTCTGTAAGTTTCGTCAGCTCCGAAAATAAGGAAATAATGCGCGGCGCAATACAAGGAAAGGCTCCCAGGTCGCCATGGCCATTCAAGAAGAGATGTATACGCCTAGATGTGCCTTTCGAACGCTGATCTCAAATCTACCTTCCAAATCTGCTAAACGATTCTCTGAACGGAGTTATGAAGCAAAACAGCGCAACGGTAGTGGTCGGGACTCACAGTCAAAACGTCGTAGGATCGGTCCCTTATCGTGTTACTGTTTTCCATTCTTCAGAAATACAGCTTAACGCTTTTAGTAGCTTATTTAACTGAATTCCTGAATGCAAAACAGTAATTACGATAAGGGACCGATCCTACGACTTTTGACTGTGAGTCCCGACCACTACCGTTGCGCTGTTTTGCTTCATAACTCCATTCAGAGAATCGTTTAGCAGATTTGGAAGGTAGATTTGAGATCAGCGTTTGAAGGCACATCTAGGCGTATACATTCCTTCTTGAATCGACGTGACGACCTGGGAGCCTTTCTTTGTTAGTGCAAATTCGCTTTCGAATTCATAAAGCTGGGAGCAGAGCAATTTCGATATCTGCTTATACGTGTGGTCTTTTGAGGGTAAGGTGACATTCAATTGACCATCTATAAATTTTGAGCCGGAAAATGTAGCAGTTTGAAAAGAATTAAATTCTCCTCCCAGGTTTTATAAACCAACTTTTTATCGCGCGCTATTCGAAATGACGATTTCTTGAATGCAATTTTCTCGACGAGCGTTTCTTTGAGCACCGGATTTGTTTTTCCTTCCTGTAAGGTAGAGTTGAAAGAGTTAAGAGAAGTGCTTTGTGATTCACATAACATCATGTGCATTTGTGTTTTCACATGATACGACTCCATTTACGCTTGGATCTATTAAGCATGAAATGGAGAAATGGTGGCCCACTAGTTTTATGTGGCTCCACTAGCTTTGTGAGC